>PVLC010038285.1:0-14866 GCA_004027655.1 Graphiurus murinus | reverse complement strand
CACACACTTTGTTATCTTAAATTTATAAAGCTTCTTAAGATCAGCTCTGGCTCAATGCTTTTGAATATGTAAGTTGTAATTTTGTTTTGTTTAATTACATATATTTTATTTTTTCCACAGAATTCTTATAATAATTCTCAAGCACCATCACCTGGCTTGGGAAGGTAGGTAAAATTTTATTCTATAAAATATTATTTGGCCAGGCGTGGTGGCGCACACTTGTAATCCCAGCATTTGGGAGGCTGAGACCAGAGAAGCCGGGTTCGAGGCCAGCCTCAGCTACCTAGTGAGACCCAGTTTCAAAATAAAGAATAAAAAATAGGGCTGGGGGTATAGCTTGGAGGTAGAATGCCCCTGAGTTCAATCCCCAATACTGCAAAAAATTAAAATATTATTTGTAGCAGGGCATGGTGGCACATACTTATAATCACAGTACTTGGGAGGCTGAGACTAGAGGATCAGGGTTCGCAGCCAGCCTCAGCTACTTAGACCGTGTTTCAAAATAAAGAATAAAAAATAGGGCTAGGGTATAGCTCAGGGGTAGAATCCTCCTGAGTTCAATCTCCAGTACTGCAAAAAAATAAATAGGCTGGGGGTGTAGCTCAGGTAGAATGCCCCTGGGTTCGATCCCCAGTACAGGAAAAAAAATGTGTGTGTGTAATATATATGTGTACACACACATATGTATGTATATATATATATATATATGTGTGTGTGTGTATATATATATATATATATATATATATATATATATATATATATATAGTTACTGGGCATGGTGGCACACGCTTATTATAATCATAGTACTTGGAAGGCTGAGGCAGGAGGATCACAGATTTGGAGCCAGCCTCGGCAACTTAGTGAGGCTCTCAGCAACTTAGTGAGACCCTGTTTCCAAGTAAAGAATAAAATAGGCCTGGGGGTGTAGCCCAGAGGTAGAAGCCACTGGGTTCCATCCCTAGTACCCCCCCCCCACACACACACACACACATATATTATTTGTAAAGCTGAGTGTGGTGGCACAGGCCTGTAATCCCAGTACTTGAGAAGCTAAGATAGGAGGATCACAGGTTTGAAGTCAGCCTCAGCAACTTAATGAGGCTCTCAGCAACTTAGCAAGACCCTGTTTCCAAATAAAAAATAAAACAGAAGCCAGGCATGGTGGCCCACACCTGTAATCCCAGTATTTGGAAGGCTGAGACAGGAGGATCACAGGTTTGAAGCCAGCCTCAGCAATTTAGTGAGTCCGTATTTCAAAATTAAATAGGGTTGGGGGTGTGGCTCAGAGTTAGAATGCTCCTGGGTTCAATCCCCAGTACCACAAAAAAATAAATAAAACAGAGCCGGGCATAGTGGTGCATGTTTGGAAGACTGAGAAGGGAGCATCACTGGTTCGAGTACAACCTCAGCAAGTAGTTGAGATTCTTGGGAACTTAGACCCTGTTTCACTAAAAATAAAATAGGGCTGGAGATGTAGCTCAGAGGTAGAATGTCCCTGGGTTCAATCCTCAGTGCCACAAAAAAAAAAAAAAAATGTGTATTTATAAGAGGTTTGTTTATATATAATATGGAAATAGAATTAAAATAATCTCTGTTAAGCCAGATGTGTTGGTGCACGCCTGTAATCCCAGTCCTTGGGAGGCTGAGACAGGAGGATCGCAGGTTCGAGGACAGACTCAGCAAATAGATTCTTCAGCAACCTGGGGAGACCCTGTTTCCAAGTTAAAGTAAACTAGAACTGGTGTGTAGCTCAGGTAGAATGCCCTGGGTTCCATCCCCACTGCTAGACACAAAAAAATAAGCCAAGTGTGGTGGCGCACACTTATAATCTCAGTACTTGGGAGGCTGAGACTAGAGGATACGAGTTCGCAGCCAGCCTCAGCTATTTAGTGAGGCCCTCCGCAACTTAGACCCTGTTTCAAAATAAAGAATAAAAAATGGGACTGGGGGTGTAGCTCAGAGGTAGAATGCCCCTGAGTTCAGCCCCCACCCCCCCCCTCAAAAAAAAAAAGCCTTCAGCTAAACTTGTAATCCTGGTACTTGGGAGGCTAAGATAGGAGTAACTTAGCAAGACCCTGTTTCAAAATAAAAAAGAAAATAGAGCCAAGCTCAGTGATCAGTGATAGAGCCATTCCTGGGTTCAATCCTCAGCATCACCAAAACAAAAAAGCAAACAAACAAAAAAACGACTGTAGAGCCTTCGCGTGGAACTAGCAGGGAGCACAGTGATTTCTCAGCCCTTGCTGTGTTTCTGAATGTCCTTCTGTTTCTCTGTGTAGCAAAGCTGTTGGGATGCCTTCCCCGGTCTCTCCAAAGCTGTCGCCAGGCAATTCGGGAAGTTACTCTTCTGGAGGAAGCAGCGCTTCAGCAAGTGGTTCTTCCGTGACCATTCCCCAGAAGATCCACCAGATGGCAGCCAGCTATGTTCAAGTTACCTCCAATTTCCTCTATGCCACCGAGATTTGGGACCAAGCTGAGCAGCTTTCCAAAGAGCAGAAGGGTAGGGGTGTGTGTGTGTGTGTGTGTGTGTGTGTGTGTGTGTGTGTGTGTGTGTGTGTGTATTCAAAATGGGATGGAACTCAGGGGCATTCTACCTCCACCTCCAAGCTACACACCCCCAGCCCTGTTTTTTATTCTTTATTTTGAAACAGGGCCTTACTAGGTTGCAGAGGGCCTTACTAAGTAGCTGAGGCTGGCCACGAACTTGTGATCCTCCTGTCTCAGCCTCCCAAGTACTAGGATTACAAGTGTGCACCACCTCGCCCAGCTGAGAATATTTTTTCATGTGGTTTTTGCTGCTCTTTTGGTTTGGTGTGGTGCTGGGGATTGAACCTAGAGGTGCTCTACCAGTGAGCTACATCCCAGCCCTTTTTTTTTTTTTTTTTTTTTGTAGTACTGGGGATTGAACCCAGGGACATTCTACCTCTAAACCTACACCCTCAGCCCTAATTTTTATTCTTTATTTTGAGACAGGGTCTAAGTTGCCTGGGCTGGCCTCCAACTTGGTAATCCTCCTGTCTCAGCCTCCTAAGGATGAGATTATAGTCATGCACCATTATTCCTGGCTCATAAAGAATGTTTTTGTTTGTTTGTTTGTTTGTTTCGGTACTGGGGATTGAACTCAGGGGCATTCTACCTCCGAGTTACACCCCCAGCCCTATTTTTTTATTCTTTATTTTGAAACAGGGTCTCACTAAGTTGCGGAGTGCCTCACTAGGTAGCTGAGGCTGGCCACGAACCCAGATCCTCCAGTCTCAGCCTCCCGAATGCTGGGATTACAAACGTGCACCACCACGCCCGGCTCCCAGCCCTATTTTTTATTCTTTCTTTTTAAAACAGGATCTCACTAAATTGCGGAGGGCCTCACTAACTAGCTGAGGCTGGCCTCGAACCTGCAGTCCTCCTGTCTCATCCTCCCAATTACTGGGATTACAAGCGTGCACCACCACGCCGGACTTGAGAATATTTTGAATTACCTAATATATATATATATAGTGTGTGTGTGTGTGTGTGTGTGTGTGTGTGTGTGTGTGTGTGTCAGTAGGTCTTCATTGCACAACAGCAATTTATAATTTTCATCAGTGGTATCCTACATGTACATATACGATGCATTCTGTTTGAAATGTGACTTGCGTACCTGGGATGCTTTCTTCTGAAACGTAGACTTATCCTTTTCATGGAGAGGGGAGTGTTTTCTAGCATCACATGAATGTGATTTTAGTCTGGGTTCAAAATTTTAAAGCAGTGATTCAGAAGAGTGTGTATTATTTAATGAGAGTCTGTTTTGTTTTGATTTTCTTTTTTTTTTTTTGGCTTCCTAGAATTCTTTGCTGAACTGGATAAAGTAATGGGCCCTCTCATCTTCAACGCAAGCATAATGACAGACCTGGCCCGTTACACCCGGCAGGGACTGCACTGGCTTCGCCAGGACGCCAAGCTGGTCTCCTGAGCTGCACACACGCTCGCTGCCTCTGATTTTCTCCACAACACTGTGTCACATCACCAAGGAAACTGCCATAGCCACCCGTCAACACTAAGGCGAGGAGCGCTCCTCCTCCTCGGTCCGCGTCTCTTTTCGCTGTTGTCGATAGTCCAGAGCCATCGTATCAGTTTACCCCTTCAATATTCCCAATGTGAAAACCTACTTAAATGCTTTTAAATCTGCCGCGTTGATAAGACGGTTTTAGTGATCTGTAATTGAAACTCCAGTTGCAATTCATAACTAATCAAATGAAATTCTATTTATTTTAATTTTTTTAAGTTCCCAGGTTGGGGCTTGTTTAAAGCTTAGTTATTTCTGCCTATAAATGTACTCTGTTGAATATTTAGCATCAATTGAATGTAGGTATTTTTATTTATGTATTTTGGGAGCTTTGTTACCTATTGTCTTTTTGTGATAGCTCTTCTATGAGTAAGAGTTGGTTCATCTAAAATAGGGATATGTTTTTTCTGTACCTACTACCTGATATTATTTCAAATCTTAACTGAAATGTTATTATTGTAAAATGTATGCTTAGTATTAAGCATATTCTTCTACATGTGAGAAATCACTTAAGTATGAGAAGATAGCATTCTACATGTAAAATGAAATGTGTCTGATTTGGTATGCATTACTTCAAAAACTGAACGTGTATTCATAACACTAGCAATCACAAGGTGACTATATCCCGCGCTGACTGCGTGGCAGAGGAGAGCAGGCGCCTTCTAGGAGAGGCGCAGCGTCCACGGCACTCAGAAGGGACAATCTGCAACTCCAGGAATCCTCTTAGAACCCTGGGTTCTTTTCTGTTGGTAATCACTTGCTACTTGAAGCTGAGTTAGTTACTCTTGAGAAGGATGATCGACCCCCGGGGTCGCTGCCTGTGTCTCTCTAGTTGACGCTGTGTGACGCTTAGACTCTCCTTGTCGGTTCCCTCCCCCGAGCTGGGTTGTCTGGGTTGTGCTGGCGCCTGTGGAAATGGGCGGGGCACACAACATACCGTCCCAGTGCCTGGGGTAGAGGTGACGCGTTTCTCCTAGAGGCTGTCATCCGCGGTGTATGTTTCTGATGGAATCAGAAAACGCACACTAGCAAAGTAGCTAGCTTGGTTGAAGGCGCGCTCTCTTGGAAAGGGGAGGAGGGCTTAGGAAGCAGCGTCCCTTCCCACAAGGTGCATACAGGAGTCAAGGGTGAGAGGCGTGCTCTCTCTAGACTGTTTAGTGCCCGATCATGTCTGGTGTGCCTTAACTCTTACCTTTAAATGAAGACTCTGTGGATTGTTTACAGATGAAGTTTTACACTAGGACCAGATTGGCCACACACGGTTGGTCCTCTATAGTAGTAATGTTAAATTCGCTTTTGTTTTAAAACTTCCTTTCGGGACACATAAAGATTAATTGAGTAAAGCTAATGCTTTGGTACATGACTTAGTCTAGCCAGTTGGGTAATGCTGCTTCAAAATAGAGTTGGCCTGCTTCTTATTCCAAACGCGAACACATCCAGTTGGAGAAGCCAGCCACCCTGTCATGCGGAGGTGGTTGCTACAGCGGGAAGGGAAGGGACAGCTTGACACCAAGTGCGGTGGTGCAGCGAAGCCTCTGTTCACGTCTTACGCTTAATTCTGCTGTTAGTGAGCGCTCGTTGTCCTGTGGCCTCGTATTTATACAGCTTAACTGTTTTGTACCTCAAGTAATTTTTACATATCCTTGAAGATTGAGATCTACAAATTATGTTGAACTTAACCTTTTTTCCTTGGGAGAAATTGCCTCTGCTATCTTCCTATTTAAGTGTGTTCTAAGAGCAGTTTTCCTTAAGAGGACAACTTCTCAGCTGTTGTTCTAGTTATTTAGTAAGAAATAGCCGTTGTAATCAAGTGTGCGTGTGTCCTGTTCTTCTGTGACTCTGATGTCTTACTCGTGGAACAGTGTCTGCCGGGCTCGTCGACTTCAGCGGCGACGGAGTCCCACTGTGTCCTAGTCGCTTGTGTCCCTGTTTCAGGAGCATTTGTGGAGTCACACTGGTGTTCCCTTAACGCAGTTTCCTGCATGTCTTACGGTGCTGCTGTGTGATAACTTCTCTTTCAAACTCTTCATCCTTGGAGAATGAGTCGTCTAAGCTTGTCATGCCGGAGGTTTTCCCACCTGGTGGTCCTGGGCGGTGGATCCACACCCCGCCGCCCGAGGGGTGCCGTTCCCACTCCTCCGTCCTCGAGTGTCGTGTGTCATCCGCTCCAGCACATGCTTTGGACTCCTTGACAGAGGACCTCTCCTCCCTCCTCAGTAGGTGTCCTCCGTGTTTTCTAACCATTAGAAACCAAATTTGACAAGTGGCTAAAAACTTAGTCTGAGCCGTGTATTTACCATATAGTTAATTGTAGAAGTAGGAACAACTTTTAAAAACTCACTCTGTCGACTGCTCTTTAAGACCACACGAGTAGGTCAGGAGGCAGCGCCCTGCACCGCAGGACGACTCGGGCCTCCAGCAGGCGGGTGGCGGGGGACGAGGCTGACCTGGCAGTCGTGCCCAGGCCGGCGTCTGGCTGGAGCGCGTTCGGGCTTTCCCTTGCCTCCCAGCCGCCGCCTCCTGGGCAGGGAGCCGCACAGTGACTTGCTAAGCAGTGGGCTTGGAAGGCTGACCACCTCTGACTTTAGTTCTCCAGCGTGGAGTGTGGAGGCCTGTGCTGCGGGGAGCTCTCTGGGCCGCACTTGGAGTGGCGCACGTGTGGCTTTACATTCACTGTTACTTTAATTGTTGTTCGTTTCTTTTCATTAAAGGATTAAAGCAGCTAGATCAGACAGCATCAGACTGTATTCTGTGCCAGAGACTTTGGCACATTACCGTTCGGTGAGTGAGCTTGCGCCGGGAGGCAGGGCCTGCAGAAGACACCGCTGTGGTGTCTAGCTGTGGGTGGGGGGCGTGCGGCCCCTCTCCAGGTATGAGGGTGTGCAACTTTGGATCTTAAAATTATGTACACATACACACTTTATATATATGTATGTATGTATGTATGAAAACATGAAATTAGTTTGTCCAAAATGTGTGTGTTTAGTATTTTAGCTTAGTGCAACTATTTCCACATTATTTATTAAATTGATCTAAGACACTTTCTTGTTGACACCTTGGATATTAATGTTCAAGGGGCAATGTGTATTCCTTTAGATTGTTAAAACTTAATTACTATGATTTGTAGTAAATTAACTTTTAAAATATATTTGAGCCCTTCTGTAGTGTTGTAATCGGGCTCTTACAGGGTGGGAAGGATTCTGGTTTTCCAGTAGCTAATTGAACAAAATGGCTTCATGGTGTGTTTCGTTTTATTGGAGCTTCTGTCTGTCCCAGGAACATCTGCAGGGATGACTGTTTTAGGCAGATGGTGATGATGCTTTACAAAAACAAAGACTGAGGAACTTGGGGGGCAGCGCACTGCAGGCCCCTGCAGACTCCTGCAACTCGGATTCCGGCTCCGTGGAGCACGGCCTGCATTTCAGCCTGGTGTCTCAGTGTGTTGGAGAGGCAGGCTCTTTTTCCAATTCTGCTATTGCAGACCTAAGGTTGCCGTTGAGTAAAACTGTCGAATTTCTTGGAATGTGCGGTGACAAGAGTCCAAATAGGTCGTGTTTGAATACACCTTTCACATACTTCCTAATGGACAAATTCAGTATAGCCTTCTAGACCCTGAAACCAAGGTAGCAATCTACAGGGAGCAAGTTATTAAAAGTTGATAAAGCAGTTGGGTGTGGTGGTGCATGCCTGTAATCTCAGTACTTGGGAAGCTGAGATAGGATCACAGGTTCGAAGCCAGCCTCAGCAACTTAATGAACTTTAAAAGTTTTAAGTTTTTTGTTTTTTTGTTTTTTTTTAGGGTTAGGGGTAGTTCGGAGACAGTGCCCCTGGGTTCTATCCCCAGCATCAAAAGATAGGAAAAGTTGATAAAGGGACTCTGGTCTAGCTCCTGTTCACAAGACCCCTGTGGCTAATCAAAAAGAACTTGCTGTCTCCAGAAAAGGGAATGGAAAATAGCCAAATCTCTTCTTTTAAAGGAATTTGGTCACAGTGTAAGTTTCTTGGGTTCAGTCCCAGTCGAGTCCTGCGGTGCTTAAGCATTCTGAAGTGGCAGCCCTGAGTGGTCCTCGGTGGAGAAGTTGTTTTCAGGACTCCGCCTGGGCCTCTCCTGCCGCCATGGCCCGGCTGCACACATCGCCACTCTGCCCAGAAGCTCCAGTGACGCTGGGTTTTGACTCTTCCTGCTCCCGTGTGGGCTTTCTTTTCAGCTTTTAACCATTGGAATACTTTACCTGCTCCGTTCCTCTCTGGAAAACACCGATTTGGAAACACTGCCTTTTCAGATGAACACCATTCTTACCCATATTGTTGAGTCTGTTGTTGCTGTTTAGCGAGTGTTCCCCACTTGACAACTCGATGCACACACCTGGCCAGTCATGACCACGCGCATTCAACAGTACTGGGGGGGGGGGGGGGCTCACCAACAGAGCTGGCCCGGGACGGAGAGGCGCCGCCTTTCGGGGCCAGATGTGGGGTTGGTAAGCACAGCTAGGGAAATTTCTATCTAGCCTCCGTTTTGGATGACTTTAAGAAATTTTGTATATGGAGGATGGAAATGCTTATATATTTATTAAAAATCCTTTTATTTGAAATTTAAAATTATTTGGGGAGGGTTTTGAAGGGGAGGTAACACCGTTAATAAATTATAAGCCTGTTGATTCTGCAGGAAGGTACTGTTAGTGACTAATAAAATGCCTTTGTTTTGTACATGATCCAAAACTTTGTTTTACATTTCTTTTATCCAAAATATGTAGGCATCTGACATTTTCAACCAAAATTTCAATTATATACTGTGATTTTTATTTGTTGCAATACATTAAGATTTCAGAGGTACTTTGGGGTTCAAAAGCTAGAATTTCTAAGTATGTGCATTTCACATAATAAAGCTGTTAATGGTGAGCAAAGTATTATATACTAACTAGATTTTTCCACATCTGTATAGTATATTATATGTATTTTGTGGTATTGAGATTATAGAAAGTTTAGAGTGTCAAACATGCGTTTAATGTGTATTTTTAAACAAATTTATGGCAATTAAAATATTTGGAGACAAGGGTATCACATTTCAATTTGTAAAAATCTTTTTAACTCTTCTGTGTCATTAAGATGCTTTGTATAATGCCAAACCATAGCTGGAGAAACTAAGTTTAATAAATATCAAATAGATTTTCTGTATTAAAGTTGATAAACACGGTGCCTTTTACATTGCTGTGGTTCGTACCTGCCCCTTGCTTGCGGTCGCCGGGCGTGTTTTAGGTCCAGTGCTGCTCTAGTCCGGCCTCCTGCACAGAAGGCCCGAGCGGCCCCCAGGCCCCGGCTGCCCTTGCCCTGCCCTGCACAAGTCTCAGCTCCTCCGGGTGGTCTTGGGGGCTTAGGCTCTTACTGTTCTATTAAACTACATTTTCCCTCAGTTCTGCTTTGTTCTGAGAGACTCGTAGACAGATCTGTGCGCGTCACCAGGTGGCAGGTGCCACCCCTGCCCATCCTGACACCTCACTGACGCGCTCTGTACACGGAGGAAGGCCAGGGGCCGGGACCACAACCTAGAAATTGGCCAGCCTGGTTACGTTGCTAATTGTAGCTGATCGCCTTTATCATTGTGTTCTTCATCAGATTCTTGAAAAGTTGTTAGCCCTTTTCCAGCTGGAGACGTTAGCACATCATTCTTAGGCAATGCTGTTTTCTTTTTTATATATACACACAAAATAAATCTTTCAAGCTTAAATTCCAGGCTGTCAGGTTTTCAACTTGAGACATTTAATAGTATCGGTACAAAAATAAACTCTAAACTAACAAATGTAGTTATGCTTATCCACATATAAACATTCTAATAAGAAATGGAGACCAGTTTAAAGCATGCGTCTGTCTTTAAATATTAAAAACACGAGATTGCTCCACGTCTGTATCTCCAGCCAAAGTGCAGTTAGTCAATATTCCATAGAACGGAGCATTGTGGGAGGTGGCGCTGTCCTTCCTTCCCCGGGGTGTACATCATTCCTGGGCCACGCTCAGGGAACAGCGTCTTTTTCTGGAGGAAAAGAAAGATTTTTTTTTTTAATTGGCCCCAGGGGGTGCTCTACCAATGGGCTATGCCACAGCCCTTTTTTTTTTTGCGGTCCTGGGGGTTGAACTCAGGGGCATTCTACCTCCACGCTATACCCCCAGCTCTATTTTTTATTCTTTATTTTGAAACCGAGTCTCACTAAGTTGCGGAGGGCCTCACTAAGTAGCTGAGGCTGGCCGCGAACCCGGATCCTCCGGTCTCAGCCTCCCGAATGCTGGGATTACAAGCGTGCGCCATCACGCCCGACCCTTTGTATTTAATTTTGAGACAGGGTCTCACTAAATTGTTGAGGCTGACCTCCAACTTTTGATCCTTCTGTCTCAGCCTTCCAAGCCACTAGGATTACAGGTATGGCCACCACACTGAGCTAAAAGATGCTTTTCAAGACTCTGGGTCTAGCCAGTTGCAGTAGCACATGGCTATAATCCCAGAACTTGGAAGCCTGAGATAAGAGGATCGAAGATTCAAGGCCAGCCTCAACAATTTGGCAAGACCCTATTTCAAAATAAAAAGGGTTGGGAATGTAGTTAAGATGTAAAATTCCCCTGTATTCAACCCCGAGTACCAAAAAACAGTCTAGGAGTGCCCTAGACCCCTCTACCACCCTTCCGTCTTTTCAGCTTGGCCGATCCAGGCTCAGGAAAAGCACCGATGTTGGTCTTGTTTTGTTGTAATGAAGCCTACGGCATGCACTGTACCACTGAGCTACGTACCAGGCCTATCTTTTTTTTTTTTTTTTTTTTGAGGTACTGGGGACTGAACCCAGGGGCATTCTACCTCTGAGCTATACCCCCAGCCCTGTTTTTATTTATTTTGAAACAGGGTCTCACTAAGTTGCAGAGGGCCTCGCTAAGTAGCTGAGGCTGGCTGAGAACTCGGATCCTCCACTCTCAGCCTCTCAAGTACTGGGATTACAAGTGTGGGCCGCCCCGCATGGCCCTTTTTTTTTTTTTTGCCTATTTATTGGACGGTTTTTCCCTGCAGGATCTGGAACCCCTGCGCCACCACGCCTGGCATTTATTTATTTATCTATTTTTGAGATGGGGCAGGGGGGGGGGTGCTCCCTAGGCTGACCTCGAACTTGCAGCCCTCCTGCCTCAAATCCCACTGAGATGACTCACCAGCACCACTGTAACGTTCCCCAGGGAGCTGGCAGCCTCGGCCCAGGCCACCCCCCTCTCCAGCTCCATTCTTGGGTGTCTGGTGTCCGATCTCTGCCCGCCCCTCGGCTCCGGCTCTGGAGTTACCTGCACAGCCTGGTGACACACTCGGAGTCGTCCCGACACGAGGCTCCAATGGGCCGGAGGGAAACCCCTCTCCAGAACGGCGTCATCCTCCGCGGCCGTCTCTTGGCTGAACTCAGCTCCGATACCGGGGAGCCTTCTGTCTGTACAGCAAAGACAAGTCCACCTCAGGCGTGTGCGGGGGAGTTTACACCTGCCCCGGCCTTGGAAGAAGGGCCGTTCCCAGACACTGCCCACTCGGCACAGAGGAACCATTTCTTAGGCCTAAGTGTGCTGTGGGGGCCCACTTCCAATCCCACTGCGGCTAACGTGTCCACACAAAGTGTGCCGCCCTCCCTTTTTTTTTTTCGTTTTTTGCGGTACTGGGGATTGAACTCAGGGGCATTCTACCTCCGAGCTACACCCCCAGCCCTATTTTTTATTCTTTATTTTGAAACAGGGTCTCACTAAGTTGCAGAGTGCCTCACTAAGTAGTTGAAACTGGCCTCGAACCTGGATCCTCTGGTCTCAGCCTCCCGAATGCTGGGATTACAAGCGTGCGCCACCACGCCCGGCTCCTTCCTTCCTTTCTTACCTGGCCCAGCAGCAGCAGGCAGATCATGAGCATGGCACAGAGCTTGAGGTGCCACATCTTGAGAGGGAGGATGTGGAGGCCTCGAGGGGCAGTGTCCGCTTCCTTTTATAGACTGACTTCTGACTTCGGCCTTCTTGGTGGCAGCCAGGTGAGTTGGGGGCAAAGTTTATGTTTGCAATCAGAATTGATTTAATAAGTTAATGTCTACCAGAGGAATGCTCAAAGGGTGCTTCGTAGGCGGGTTGTATTTACTGATCCCTCATCTGGACTTTGAGTGTGTTGCTGGCCTGGACCCTTTCACCCATTTTACCAAAAGTCAGGCCTTCCCCTGGAGAGCCACGTGAAGCCGCTGAGGGACACCGAGAATCTGGCCACATTTCTGTTCTAAAATAGCCCGGTGCGCCGGGGGCGTGTAGCTTAGTGATCGAGCGTGTGCTAAACATGTGCAAGGTGCTAGGCCCAATCCCCAGCACCAGGGAAAAAAATTCCCTAAAATAGCTCAGTGACCTCACTAGAATCAAAATAGAATTCTAATAAAGCCTTCAGAAATCGTGTTGCCCTCTTTCAGCCTGTCCAGGTACGAAGCACTTGAGGTATTATGTACAGGCAGTTGGGCATGCCGTTACCTCCCTTCTCTACTTTTTGCGGTACTGGGGATTGAACTCAGGGGCGTTCTACCTCTGAGCTACACCCCCAGCCCTAGTTTTTATTCTTTATTTTGAAACTGAGTCTCACTAAGTTGTGGAGTGCCTCACTAGGTAGCTGAGGCTGGCCTCGAACCCAGATCCTCCGGTCTCAGCCTCCCGAATGCTGGGATTACAAGCGTGCGCCACCATGCCCGGCTACACTTCCCTTCTGTACTACTTCAGCAAACAGTCTCCAGCCGCCCTAGAACCCCCCGTGGCATTCATGACAGTCTACACCAGCTCGTCTTCCTAGGAGGATGAAGACCCCCCTGTGGGAAATTCAGCCTGGCCTACTTGCCTTCTTCCAGGGAAGGGCAATCCTTATGGTATGGGACTTACTTGAACCATGGGTGAATTGAATGAATGATACAGGTTGATTTGTTGTTGTTGATGATGATGTTTTTTTGCAGTACTGGGGATGGAACCCCCAGGGGCATTCTACATTCAAGCTACGCCCCCAGTCCTATTTTTTCTCTTTATTTTGAAACAGGGTCTCACTAAGTTGTGGAGGGCCTCACTAAGTAGCTGAGGCTGGCTGCGAACTTGGATCCTCCTGTCTCAGCCTCCCAAATGCTGGGATTACAAGCGTGCAGCACCATGCCCGGCTTGTTTTGGTTTTTAAAAATATGAATGAGCAGCCAGGCGTGGCAGCGCACACTTGTAATCCAAGTACTTGAGAGGCTGAGACAGGAGGATCCGGGTTCAAAGCCAACTTCAGCTACTTAAGTCCTCTGCAACTTTGTGTGTGTGTGTGTGTGTGTGTGTGTGTGGTGCTTGAACTCAGGGGCATTCTACCTCTGAGCTATACCCCCAGCCCTATTTTTTATTCTTTATTTTGAAACTGGGTCTCACTAAGTCGAGGAGTGCCTCACTAGGTAGCTGAGGCTGGCCATGAACCCGGATCCTCCATTCTCAGCCTCCCAAATGCTGGGATTATAACCGTGCGCCACCACGCCCGGCTGGTCCTCCGCAACTTAATGAGACCCTGTTTCCAAATAAAGAGAAAAAAATAGGGCTGGGGGTGGAGCTTGGAGGTAGAATGCCCCTGGGTTCAATCCCCAGCACCACACACAAAAAAAAACAAAAGAAAATTGGGTATGGATCTACCATATGATCCAGCTATACTACTCCTGGATATCTTTCCAAGAGGGGACGAAACCAGAGAACTACAGTAATATATGCATACCCATGTTCATAGCAGCACAATTCACAAGAGCCAGATTACGGAACCGACCCAGGTGTCCATCGACAGGTGAATGGATTGCAAAACTATGTGATATACACACAATGGAATTCTACTCAGCAATAAAGAAGAACAAAATTATGTCATTTGCAGGAAAATGGATGAACCTGGAGAACATTATGTTGAGATTAGCCAGTCACAGAAACTGAAGGGACAGATGTTTTCTTTAATATGCGCAATCTAGGGAGTAATCAGGATACCAGAGGGACTCCAGATAACGGAGGAGAAACCTCAGTGGAGCCAGGGAGGGGGTCTAAGGGAAGGGGAGGGGGAAGACTGAGCTTCATTACTGGAAATACTACCATTGCCTATGCGTACCATGTGAAAATCCCAGTGTCAATCCCAGGCCTCTGTGTGGGAAGGGGAGAGGGGGAGGCGAGGTGGGGGGGCACCAAGTGCTGTGTGCATGTGTGTCAATGTCATTGTCAACGTGATTTACATTATGATGTGAGATTATAATGCACCAATAAAAGCACATTAAAAAATACACCAAGCCCAACTAACTAGTCCTACAAACCAAGACTTGTTGGCTGTTCCCTCCCCTGGCCCCTGCTCTCGCAGGCTCGGGGAGAGGCTCCGTGGTGACCCAGTGAACATTGAGTAAGAACACACATCTGATTAGATAAGTAAGAGTCACAGCGTGATGTCCCCGAGCCAGCTGGGTCTGTGGGCTCAGTGCCAGCCTCCCCCTAACCCGCCTGCAGCGACATGTGACCCGCCCAAAAGATGGTTTCTTCCCCTGGTCCTCCGTAGCTCCTTCCTGCGCTCCAAGCAAAATCAAACTAGCCTTGTGTGTGTTCATTTCGTGTGTGTGTGTGTGTGTGTGTGTGTGTGTGTGTGTGTGGTGCTGGGCATTGAACCCAGGGGCATTCTACCTCCAAGCTACACCCACAGCCCTATTTTATTTAATTAATTTATTTATTTTGCAGTACTGGGGATTGAACCCAGGAGCAGTCTACCTCCAAGCTATACCCCGAGTCCTATTTTTTTATTCTTTATTTGGAAACAGGGTC
>PVLC010038284.1:0-14851 GCA_004027655.1 Graphiurus murinus | reverse complement strand
ACATGAAAAGAAGAGCCAGGCTGGAGTTGCAAGACGGTCCAGGCCTCGATCCAACGCCACAGAACACACAAGCCCTCAGTGCTACAAACAGTGCACGTCTGTATTCACAGCCAAATTTAACAAGCCCGGCAACAAAAGACTGAGACTTGAAAGCCAGTCGGAGGAGATAAAGATGACACACAACATGGAACCTCAGAGATGCAGAGAAACTTAATACCCGCTCAGTGGGACAGTGTAGGAAGAGCTGGAGGGGGCCGGAGAGGGGGCCGGAGCCAGGCCAGCCTGCACCCACGCCCGGTCTCCTCGGGCCCCGGAGACTTCGCAGCACACTGGACCCACACAGGGCTGTGGCCACGCTGCCGGGACCCAGCTGCAGGGGCGGGCGGGGGGGCCCTGCACCTGCTCCAGCAAAAAGGGGGCCGCCGCCGCGTTCTGTTAATGAATGCTGCCGGCTTGTCACTCCCTTGGAGGGAAAGACTATTTGTACTTTGACCGGCTTCCAGAAAGGGGTGGGAAGAAATAACTCCGGCCCTGGGATTTTTAAAAACCAAACTTTTCTTTTTTTTCATTTTGGAATAATATTTTACTTAAAGTTGCAAAGATAGGGCAGAGAGGTCCTGCACACCCCCTTACTCAGGGCCGGCTGCTTGTGTTTAAAGACCCAACGACGCTAAAATGGCCAGAGGGATTAGGCTTGAGGCCCTGTTCATCTTCAGAGATCTCTGAAAAAGGAGGGCTATATACACCTTAAGGGCCACCTTCTTGACATCTTCGTTTTATTTATTTGTGTGGGTGTTTCATTTATTTGCATCCAGGGTCTTCTACCACTGAGCTATACTCCCAGCCCTTCTTATTTATTTAATTATTGTTTAATCATTGTATTTATTTTGTTTGTTTAATGCTAGGGATTGAATTCAGGGGCATTCTACCTCCAAGCTACATCTCCAGCCATATATATATATATTTTTTTTTTTTTTTTTTTTTTTTTTGAATCAGGGTCTCACTAAATTGCTGAGGCTGGGCTAGAACCTGCAATTCTCTTGCTTCAGCCTCTCACAAGTACTGGGATGACAGGTGTGTGCCACCGCGCCTACTTTTTTTTTTTGAAATAGGGTCTTGCCAAGTTATGGCTCATACTGGCCTTGAACACCAGACGTTTCTGTTTCAGCCTCCTGAGTACTAGGATTACAGATGTGTGCCTCCATGCCAGGCTTCTTGGCTTTTTTTTTTTTAATATGGGTGGGTTGCTTAATCTCAGTATTTCAAGTACTTAAAAAATTGAAATCTGGGTTAATATCTGAAAGTGAATCTTGATCCTGCCACCCCATTAAAAACAAGAGTTGAAGCGGGGTGTGGTGGCGCACGCTTGTAATCCCGGCATTTGGGAGGCTGAGACAGGAGGATCTAGGTTCACAGCCAGCCTCAGCTACCTAGTGAGGCCCTCCACAACTTAGTGAGACCCTGTTTCAAAATAAAGAATAAAAATAGGGCTGGGGGTATAGCTTGGAGGTAGAATGCCCGAGTTCAATCCCCAGTACCACAAAAAAAAAAAAAACAAGAGTTGAGCCAGGTGTGGTGGCGCACTTATAATCCCAGTACTTGGGAGGCTGAGAAACCCGAGGATTGCAGGTTCAAGGCCAGCCTCAGTAATTAAGTGAGAACTGCAGCAATTTAGTGGGACCCTGCTTCAAAACAAAACATAAAAAGGGCTGGAAGTGTGGCTCAGAGGTAGAATGCCCAGCACCCAAAAATAAAAATAAAAAACAAAAACAAGAGCTATCATTTATTGTGCACCTACTACGCACCGTCCTCCACACGTGGGTGGCGGTGTTTCTGCTTCACGAGACTCCGTTGAGATCAGGATTCTTCTCTAGTCTTCGTAAAATGGGAACACACACTCAGAGATGCCGAGTAACTTGCTCAAGGTCACACAGCCAATCCGCAACTCTCCTGTCAACAGGCGCCTGGGTTTAAACAGGGTCTAAGGAGAATCTCTGTGAATGCGGGTCCAGAAGTTCTCCCTGGCCAAGCCACGCCCACTGCTGTCACCAAGAACTTCCGTTCCGAGGCCTCGAAGTGCCCCAGCCCCCCACTCCATATATCACCCAGAATTAGCTGCAAAGTGTCAGGAAACTTGGCCAGGCAGCTTGGAGCATTGGTAAGAGCTGGAAGCCTTCTCTGCGAAGCCCTTTATAGAAAGCCGCGGTTGGCAGCCCCCGCTCCTGCCTGGGAACAAATTAACATTGGCATTCCAAACACAGGAAAGGAAGGAAATTGGAAACACAGTTTCTACTTGGCCAGCCCTTTGAAATACTGTACCAGGCTACCGACATCAATTAATGAAAAGCAGGGGTGTGCTGAGAGGCCCTGGTTTGGAAATGCATTAACACACGTTAAACATGTTTGCACAGGAACCGGATCACAAGCACCCTGGCTCCAAAACAATAAAGCAATTACCCAAAAACGGGCGCGCTCCGAGCTGCCATTAATTCAAGCCACTCCACTCGGATCAGCGAAGGCTTCGCCGGGCGGCTCCCCACCATGCTTTCCTTACAAGAAGGTTGCAGGGAAAGCAAAGACACAGGGACCATGCTCATCAGGGGCGTGGGACCCCTGGCGCTCCCCACATCCTCCCTGGATCATAAACACTCCACTCTGGCGGGAGGGAAAGCACATGGCATGCCAGCTACCTTGGGACCCAGTGGCTCCGTGTCCCACGTTAGGGTACCAGTGATTTTTTTTGAGGGGGGGCGGTACAGGGGATTGAACCCCCAGGGGCATTCTACCTCCAAGCTACACCCCCAGCCATACTTTTATTTTTAAACAGGGTCTCACTAAGTTACAGAAGGCCTCACTAAGTAGCCGAGGCTGGCCATGAACCCCGCGATCCTCCTGTCTCAGCCTCCCAAGTCCTGGGATGACAAGTGTGCGCCACCACCACGCCCGGCTGAGCTTCGAGCAATTTTTTTTTTGCGGGGCAAGGTTGACTCTGAAATATCTGTTCTCCATTAAGGAATACTGAGTTGCATTTTTGTCAAATAGTATTTGTCAAATGCCATTTGCTGCAAAACCCGGAATTCCACCGGGGCTGAACACGCAGCTAATACCGACTGGCTCACGTAATAGCCGCGGTGGTGCACTGGGCTCTTTTGCAGGGAGTGAGCCCTCCTGCCTGCAAAAAGGGTTGCAGGCACGGGAAAGCTCTGTAGTAAATAAAGCGCCGCCTGCCTGCAGGACAGACTCAAGTGTTTGAGTTCCACAAGGGCTCTTGGGAGAGAGGCTATTAGACGTGCCAGCAAATCTCAGTATCTCTGACCTGCCATAGGAAAAAAATCAGGCCTGTGTCTTGAAAGGCCAGCCTCCCCAAGTCCCCTGCCTCCAAAGACATACCCACCTGCAGCCTGGCACCCGGGGTCCAAGCCCCTGACGTCATCTCTGTCTCCTCCCCACTCTCTCTGCCCACCGATGACGTCACCCAGCTCCACAGCGACCTGCCTGGGCTCCATCGGGCCGCAGCCATCGGGGTGTGCAAAGTGCAATGTGTTATCATTTCCCCCACACATTAACAGTTTCTGTGTAAATATTGGCATTTCCTCAGCCCACAGAGGCGAGAGGAGGGTAAAACGGCATTGGATTTGAACTAATTAAAAGCAGAGGGTTACGCAACCCAATATATTGATTTTACCAGTGGGACTTGGGTCTTTTATAATCAGTGTACACAGCTGCGGCGCTCCCCGCCACCCCGCTCGCTCGAAGGCTAATCCTCACATTCCTTCTGACAGTGACATGACAGGTCCCACACACCCCTGCCTGCGCCCTAACCCCGGCGACACTGCCAGCCTGCATTACCGCCAGGGCTCGCCGGCGGTGCCAAGAAGCCAATACCGACAGCCCCCCAGCCAAGCCTGGAGACTGAACTCCAAAGAAAGACGGCGGCTGAGGGCACTGGACTCTCGGTTCAGAATGATCAGAGCTCGGGCAGGGTGGAGACCGGCAGCATGGGGACGTTCTGATTCTCACCACAGGCCAAATATGACCTTACCCAACGGGGGTGGGCGCGATATCAAAGCAAGGAGGGCTGATCAATCCGCTTGGCTGGGACTCTCCCGGAATGAAGTCATTGCTAGTCTGGGCATTCAGCGGACCCGTGACCCGGGCTCATGTCCCAGGCGTGCGGTGGTCCGGGGGTGGCCCACCAGCAGCGTCTACCTGGGAAAAAACCTTGGGAGTCTCCACTGCCAAGCTCCACATTCAAAGAATCATCCCCCTTCGCTGCCCTGAAACCAACTTTTATCTGGGGTACCTCCCTTCCCCCTTGGACCGGGACCACACCAGAACCAAATGACAACCCTCGAAGACAAAACCCTTTTAAAAGAGGCATCCAGGTTGCCATCCGGGGGTGTGCCTTACCCTGCCTGGATTCCAGGGGGGAAACACACAGATGATCCCCAAAGTTCAAATCTGGGTCACCTATATCCTTGAGAATAGGGGTGGGGGGGAATCTTTGATTTATATAAACAGGAGAGTGAGGTTTAAAAGAAGTGATTTTGAAAGGGTTACTAAAAACACAGCTGTTGGTACGCTCCCGTATGTCGCCAGGCGCTCTGCAGAAAGAGAAAGAAGGAAAGGGAGAAAGACGAGGGAAGCCTGTGACATCTATATTAACCTCTGGCTGCTTACCAGGGAGGGCGGCGCAGCCCTGGAATGCGGAGCAGCCCCTTCCAAATTATAACACAGGCCAGGTTACAGCTGCAGATGCCTGCGGTCACGCTCCGAGAAGCACTCCCCGAAGGACATCTTAAACTGTAACAGAATCTTTTTCTAATACTCTACAGTGGTAGGGCCTGTTCCAAAGGGGCAAGGAGAGAGCTCTTAATGCCAAACACTTGTCAACAAAAAGGATAGCCAGATGGTATAAAACAAAAATCAAACTGCACAGCCTTCTCCTGATCTCCGGCTCAAAACAAAAGCAACTTTCTAGGCTGACTCAATAATGATGGGTTCCTCACTTTCTCTCTCTCTCTCTCTCTCTCTCTCTCTCTCTCTCTCTCTCTCTCTCTCTCTCTCAATTTAGCTTCAAAGATGAAACACATCTCATTCCTCATGTAACCTGGCCCAGAGATAAGTCTCAAGTCACACTCCACGCCTGCCGGGTTCCTTAGAAGATTCCAAACAGAGCACGCGGATTTTCCAAAGAAAAGAGTGGCCGGGTGGGAGCTCCGGGCTAGATAGGGTCTGCAGGATGGCCACTGCCTGGGAACTATTTAAGAGAGAGGAGCCTGTTTTGAATTCCAAAATTAAGTCTACACAGAGGAGTCAGGGGCTTGTTAATCCAAACCAGTTTACAGATCTTGCCGTTGAACTTAAGGGGCCCCGGCTGGGAAGATGTGAGGCCCCTCGACAGCTCAGTGGCCGGGCTCTGGGCTGCACACGCAGGTCTTTTGTCAGGAGGTGTAGTCTGAGGTCTTCACTCCCCGCACCTGGTTTTGTCGTAAAGTCTACTCTCCCTCTCTTGTTTAGATCCTACTCAGCCTGGCAAAAAAGCTCGAATTCCAAGCAGACCGACTTAGAGGAACAAAAACCCCCTTGGCCGCAGACAGGAGGAGGAGGAAGAAGGCGACAGGTCTGCAAAAGCCTTCAGGATTTAGGCAGGGGTCCCCCGCAGGCAGGCCGGCGGCGGGGGCTGCAGAGGTATGCAGGGAGGGGGAGGGGCAATGGAGGAAGTCAGCCCCCCCCCCAAGATCCGTCCCAACACCCCAGGTCCCCCGACCACAGCCACAAGCAGTGGCTTCTCGAGAAGGAGCGATATTTTTCTCTCTCCCTCTTAGCTAAAGTGTGAGGAAGCCCCTTGGCTTTAGAAAACTTTGCATAGTACAGACAAATGTAATCGCTGTCCAAGGAAAAGCAGTGTCCTTGTTCTGCAAACTCAGCAACAGGACCCGTCTCCTACCCCAACTCCCTTCTCTAAGGGCCACCCCCAGGTCCCTCCTATGGAGAAATTTCCAGTCCTTCCCGACAGAAGGCAGAGGAGGTTCATTCCCGAGCAGAAATTAAAGGCCACCCTTAGAAGCACCTACAGGAAGAGCTTGGGCGGAACTGCAGCCTGGGTCTCCCCGCCCTCCCCCCCACCTCCACCCCCAAACTAATTGCCTGGAGTTTAGGGACAGAGAAAAAGAAAACCAGGTCCCTGTGCTCTGTTAAAAGCCACTCTGCCAACTAATTTGGAGCGATGTTCCAGAAAGCTAGACCTGAGAAAGTCAGGACGGTCCCACAAAAGCCCAAAGCCAGCGACTGATTAAGAGGCTCAGACAAGCCGGTCTTTGTCCTTTCAAGATGAAAGGGATGGATTCAAAGGTGTGTGTACAGCCAGCAGAGGAAAACCACCCCACTGTGGCCCTCCCAAGCAGGCCCCAACTTGTTCTCAAGGCCAAGGGGGGGAGCGGCCGGCCCTGCCCCAAGTTCCCAGCAGCACCCAGTTACCAGCTGGCCCTTCTCTGGGGTGCAGGAGCCCTGCCCCGCCACCCTGCCTATCCAGAAGCACCAGGGCTGAGTTATTTAGACTGAGTTCACAACAGCCTGCTACGGAAGCCAGAATTACAAATACCTTATTAATGACCCCAGCCAGACTCAAACGCGTGTGCAGGGACCAGCTGTGTTCAGTGGGAGTCACAGCAGAACCGGAGATGCCGTAAATCCCCCCCTCCGAGGAAAAGGGCCCCGGGAAACCCAGGCTTGAGAAGATCTCCGGAGTCTTGGAGTCATTAGTTAATGGATATATACATATATCTACATATATGTAATTTTTCTTTACTTTCTACTCTAGGTCATAAATATATGTGTAAAAATGAAATCATACCCAAAAGTGTAACAACAAAATCTCAGACCTCAGCTCCCACTAGCCAAAATCCTGCCCTGTTAAATCTCTCTGCAATTCCCGGCGGCTTCTCTTTTCTGTGCGAGGGGAGGTGGGGGGGGGGAGGACTTGCACAAATGTCCCGGCCCTGACCTCACCTTGCTTTTTATCCACCTGATATATCTTGAGATTCTGCTACACCAGGACGCAGGGAGCTAGCTGCCTCATTAACTGGCTGCTTCGGGACAATTGAAACTTTAAGTTACTTTGGCATCTCAATCTCTCGCCCTCCCACCGGTAGCTCGCTGAGCCTACTTGATTTTGACTATTATTAAGGGCAGACAATGGCCTCCCAGGAAGCCGGGGGACCTTATCTAAGGCGGGAGGCACTGAGGCGGACCCGCGCTTCCCCCAAGCGCCCCCTCTAGGCCCCCGGCGCCCAGCGTGGGGCCTCCGCATCATTATTCCCCAAGTTGACACGGCGCCCGTGGGCGTGTTTGTGCCGTCTTGACTCGGTCCGAGTTTTCGCAGCAAGTTGCACCAGCCAAATGAGAGCGGCGCAGGAAACGGCACTACCCGGGCGTGTTATCTCGGAAACCAAATATTTGAAGTCAGCCCTACAGCGCGCCGCCGGGGGGTCAGTTTGAGCCAGTCCGATGACCGTGTGCGCAAAGATGGAAGGAGCACCGCCGGAGCCCGCCACCGCCCCAGCCTGGCTCCCCCGGGGGTGCCGTGCTGCCGGCCCCCGTCGGAGAACCAGGTCCCCAACCGCCCCCAGCGACGCCGTCTGCTCGCAGATCCCTCGCCACCCCATCGCTAAAACCCGCGGTTTGGGCGCCACACGTGATAAACGCTGAAAATGGATTCTGCCCGCCCGGGACCTATCATTAAATATTTAAAATAGAAAGTTCCCAATGGTAACGTTTCTCTTCCCCAGCTCCAGCCGAGAGAGCCGAGAGATGGGCGCCGGCGGCGGGGCGCGGGGCGCGGGGCTCGGGGCGCGCGCACCGCAGGGAGCAGGTAGGACCGGCCCGGGCGATGCTCGGCGCGGGACGCCCGCGATGCCAGGGCGCCGGGGAGGCCGAGAGGGGCCGCAGAGGGGCGGGAAGGCAGCTTTAAATCCAGGTAGCGCGGCCCGCGCCGGCCAGCCGGGGACAGCTCACATGACCCGGCCCTGCGCTTTGAACTGAGCCGCCCCGGGGATGCGTGCGGCTCTACTCCGAGGAGACTGGGGACGGGTCCCGTCCTCCTACGATCCCCCAGAAGCCGAGGGGAGCCCGGCCCGCACTACCTGGGGGCGCGCGCTGCTCGGAGTCAGCTGGGGGCCCGGGATGGAGACCCTCGGGCAGGCGCTGTGGTTTTGCCAAGGGCCAGGAACCGAAGAATGTGCGGGCTGGAGGTACCAAGCGCCCCCCGCCCGGTCCCCAAGCGCCCCCGGCCCGAGACGCACGCCCCTCCCGCCTTGCCCTCGCTCACCGAGGTTGACGAAGCTCATGACCATGTCGGCGTCGGTGAGGAAGTGGCTGTCTTGCAGACTGGCCAGAGGGGGGCCCTGGGTACTGAACACGGCCTTGTAGGGGTAGGAGAAGCCCTGGCCGTCGGGCCCGCCGCCCTCCTCCACGGCCATGGCGTTGTAGAGGTCCAGCATGAACATGGGCGCGGAGTTGTGCTTCCCCTGGAGGTGGGGGCGCGGGCGGTGCGGCAAGCCCAAGATGGAGAGGATCTCTCGCTGCATCTCGCGCCGCTCCTGGCTGCGGAGGCGCCGGTGGATGAAGCTGGAGTGCACCTCGTTGTCCAGGCTGAAGTCGGCCAGGGCGGAGCGCAGCAGGAACAGGGGCGCCCAGAGCGCCACGAAGCTGTGGGGCGCCGGCGAGCGCACGCGCATCGCGCCGGCTCTCCGCGCGATCGGGGCCCGCGCCGCCCCAGGTGGCACAGGGGGGCAGGCGGCTGTCCACGCCGCTCGGTCACTTGCTGCGGACGGGCCCCGCTGCGCCCGCGCCAGACATGGCCACTCCCCGGCCGGCTGCGCTCGGCCCGGACCCCCGCCCCCTGCTCGGCGCTGGTCCTGGGCCCCTCGCCCCGCACTCGCCCGGCTGCACCGCAGGGCTTGGAAAACAGCTCCTACGAGCGAGCGAACCAGCGCGGAGGCGGGCGGCCGGGCGGGGGAGGAGCAGCCAGCCACCCTGGGAGCGCGGAGAGCGAGCGCCGGGCGGGCAGCGAGGCGACCGGCGGGCGAGCGCTCCTCCCCCCGGCTCTCAGCTCCTCCCGC
The DNA here is from genome assembly GCA_004027655.1 of Graphiurus murinus. NCBI lineage: Eukaryota > Metazoa > Chordata > Mammalia > Rodentia > Gliridae > Graphiurus > Graphiurus murinus. Next base: position 5,729 of record PVLC010038284.1, on the reverse strand, counting down.
GTCCCCCACCTCGGCCACCGGCGACCCACCCTCTACCGACCTCGGGCGCGGAGAGCAGGAGCCCGGGTCGCGCCTCCAGCCCTGTGCGCCCTTGATCGCAGAGAGGCCGCCTCGGGAGCCCCTGAGTGGTATGCGCTGGAAGGAGGAGGAGGAGAAGGGGGAGGAGGAGGAGGAGGACGGGCTTCCAGCGCCCCTCCCGCGCCCGCGGCCTCCCACCTGCCCTCGGCCCCGCCCTCCCCCAGCTGTGCCCACAGCGTTCATTCATTCCTTGTAAGTGTGCTCCGCAAACATTTGCACGTATTTACCCAGCGCCCACCGGGTCCACGGTACCGGACCCGGCAGCCGCGGGGATGCGGAGGGAGGAAGATGGGGTCTGCCCTGCCCTCTCCGGACAGGCAGCTGGGATGGCGAGGAAGCGCTGAGGGAGCCCCTGGGGTTAGGTCTGCGGTGGGGAAAGCTGGGGAGGGAGACGAGATGGAGGAAAACCCTGGAATTGGAGGATTCCTGGAGGGGTGATCCTGGAGCTGGTCTAGTCCCTCTGCCCCCCCCAGCATGACCTTTACCCCCACCACTGGAGCCCTTCCCACCTCCCCGCCTGCTGCCCCGGGCTCTGCCCTCACCCCCACCCCTGCCCCCTCCGTGCCACTTCAAACCCCCCCAGACCTGCAGGACGAAGCTCCCTTCCTGCTCTCAGCGAGGCAGGTTTGTTTAGTGTAATTTCCCTCCCTGTCTGGAACTCCACCGCTGTCGTTACTGTCTTGGGGTCTCCACTGCAAGCCCGCCACCTTCCCGGGACCTCCTGTGCTCGCGGTGACCCCCCCCCTCCCCCCGCTGCACAGTACTATCTGTCCAGCACGTAAGTGAAATCTGGGCCCCGGGGGTGCTCCTCCACCGCCCTCTTCTGTCGGCCACGTATTTCCAGAGCTTTTCCTTCTGCTTCCAGAGGTCATGGTGCGGGACCTTCCCCTTGGCCCTCTGCGGTGCCTGAGCAGCCGCTGGCCGGCTCTCTGCTGGGAACGCACCCCATTCCTGAGACCTCGCCCAGCCCCTTTCTTCCTCTCCTCATCCATCCGTCCATCTCACAAATGTCACAAAGGATGAGCCCCCAGCTCCCGTGCAGAGACCTCAGGGGTCCGGGACTCCTCTGCGTGCGTGGGACTTTAGGGGACTGCTGTTCCTTAGGGTCTCGGTCCATTGTCTGTGAACGCAGGGACAAAGTGGCTCCTGACCCTGAGTGGTAGTGAGGACCCCAGGGTCATGGTTCAGCCTTGCACCTCAAATCCTGGAGCGAGACTTACGGGGGGAGGGACTATCCCAATGAACTTGGGGGTCCAGGTTTGGCTGGGGGAGGCTCTGGCTAAGCTTCCATGGGGGCTGGTCCTCTTGGAGCGGGGGGTCTGAGGAGGGACGTCCTGGTCTTTTACAGCTTCCTGGAGCACAGTGGTCTCCATGAGGCTCCCAGGGTCTCCCTTTGGGGGCTCCGTGACAACAACAAAAGACCCCAAAGCCCACACAGATAGACAAAGGCAAGGCCTGAGACCAGGCCAGGAGCCGCAACTTGGAAGCCTGAGGTCCCAGCCATCCCTGTGTTGCCCCTGCTATGGGGAGCCACCATAGAGCCCCTGGCCAGCCACGACCCTCGGCCCTCGGCCACCCCAGCTCCGCTTCCCCCTCCTGCCCTGGGCTCAGCAGGATGACGGCGGCCTGGACCCAAAGCCTGTGCGGCCACTCTTGGTCTCATGGTCTGCGGTCAGTCCCCACAATGCAAGTTTTTAATAATTGATGAACACCTAGCCACCTATTTTTTTTTCTTTTTCTTTCTTTCTTTCTTTTTTTTTTTTTTTGGTGGTACTGGAGATGGAACCCAGGGGCCTTTTGCCTCCGAGCTATACCCCCAGACCTATTTGTGTGTGTGTGTGTGTGTGTGTGTGTGTGTGTACGCAATATTAGAGATTGAACCCAGAGGCATTCTACCTCTAAGCTACACTGCCAGCCCTATTTTTGTTTTTGTGGTACTAGGGATGAAACCCAGGGGCATTCTACCTCTAGGCTAAATCTCAGTCCTAATTTTTATTCTTTATTATGAAACAGGGTCTCACTACGTTGCAGAGGGCCTTACTAAATAGCTGAGGCTGGCTGCGAACCTGAATCCTCCTGTCTCAGCCTCCCAAGTACTAGGATTACAAGCATAAGCCATCATGCCTGGCTCCAGCCCTATTTTTTATTCTTTTTTTTTTTTTTTTTTTTTCTTTCGGTACTAGGGATTGTACCCAGGGGCATACTACCTCCCAGCTATACCCCCAGCCCAATTTTTTATTCTTTATTTGGAAACAGGGTCTCACTAAGTTGTGGAGGGCCTCACTAAGTAGCTGAGGCTAACCATGAACCCAGATTCTCCTGTCTCAGCCTCCCAAGTACTGGGATTACAAGCATAGGCCACCACACCTGGCTATTTTTATATTTTATTTGGAAACAGGGTCTCACTAAGTTGCTGAGGCTAGCTTTGGACCTGCAATCCTCCTGTTTCAGCCTCCTAAATACTGGGATTACAAGCATGCACCACCACACCCAGCTCCAGCCACCTGTTTTCATTTTGCACAAAACCCCAAACATCGTGGCCAAGCCTCGTGTCACAGTGCTGGACAGGAGGACACTGCGGCGCACCAGCCTGTGTGGCAGCTCCAGGGAGAAGCTGGCCTTTGGCCTGGGGACGCAGCAGGAAATTTCAGGTTATGGTTGCAGGACTGGAGGGGAGGTGGGTCCTGTTCACCACCTCTCTCCAGGAGAGGTGCTAGAGCCAGCCAGAGGAGGTGCCCCAGAAGGTGAGGGGACATCAGACGGCACTATGGAGTGAGGGACCCAACCCGGAGACCACTGGGGAGGTGGCAGAGGCACCACTGGTGCCCAGTGTCTAACGGAGAGCGTGCAACTCAAAACATGGGTCGCTTCAGCCAGTCCCAAGGGAAAACAGGAAGAGGGGACAGCAGAGAGACCCTCAAGCCCAGGGACCTGCAGAGAGGGACTAGAAACCAAGCCCCCAGCCCTTCCGTGCCCCCATGGCAAAGCCGCTGCAGCAGCTGTGACAGCTCCAGACCTGCTCGCAGGAGACCGAGTCTAGAATGCAAATGAGCCTGCAGGTGCTGACCACCATGGTCTCCTCTGCATTTTTTTTTTTTTTTTCGGTACTGGGGATGGAACCCAGGGGCATTCTACCACCAAGCTACAGTCCCAGCCCTATATTTTATTCTTTATTATGAAACAGGGTCTCACTAAGTTGCAGAGAGCCTCACCAAGTAGCTGAGGCTGGCCAAGAACCTGGATCCTCCTGTCTCAGCCTCCCAAGTACTGGGATTACAAGTGTGCGCCACCACACCCGGCTCTGCACTTTAACCCACCCTCCTGTCCTTCTTGGGGATACTCACTGGCCTGAGAGACTTCCCACTTGACAGCAGCCAGTCAGGGTGCTGAGATGGCCTAAGAAAGCCACTGCGCACACCTGTAATCCCAGGACTTGGGAGGCTAAGACAGGAGGAGCATGGGTTCAAAGGCAAGACCCTGCTTAAAAAAACAAGTAAATAAATAAATAGGGCTGGGAATGTAGCTCAGAGGTAGAATGGCCCTGGGTTCAATCCCCAGTAAAAGAGGGAAGGAAGGAAGGAAGGAAGGAAGGAAGGAAGGAAGGAAGGAAGGAAGGAAGGAAGGGGTTACCAGCAGCTCCTCAGGTCCCCCCTTGGCCACAGGAAGTCCTTGAAGCAGGGGTCTGGCGTCTCCCTCTCCCAGCATCTCCCCCGAGCTCAGCACAGTTCAGGTGCTCAATGACGACCTGTTGAATGAACAGCAACTAGCAGCACGCCAGTGTGTGTATGGGGGCCGGGGGGGACAGAGCTGCTGGGGGGCTCCAGGAGCCCGCCAGGCCCCTCCCTGGCGGCCCCCCTTTGGAGAAGCCATCTTTCCTCCAGAGAGTTGAAAGGCAGCACGTTTCTTCCATCGCCAAGATCTGAAGAGATAAGCGGCTCTGGGCTCTCCCAGTCCCCACCCCCTCCCCCATTTAGCCTTATCTCCCTGCGGCTGCCCTGGGGGAGGGGAAGCTCTTTCTTTCCCGTTTCCTCCCTCAGAGAAGTCTCCAAGACGCACCAGGCCCTCGGGGAATGCTTGGGGAGCCAGTGACTGAAAGCAAACCTTCAAGAAAGAGCTACCCATCCCCTGGGGAGCTGCGGCCACCCCCAGGAAAGGGGACAGTCTTCTGAGCTGGGGAGCATGCCCACCTGTTCTCAGGGCCCTGCACTTGCAGCTGCGTAGCACGGGCGAGGGACTTAAGCTATCACCCCTCCTCTGTTCCCCCATCTGTACACATTGGGGCGGGGGCAGGTGGCACCTGGCGCCCGAGGATTCAGAAGTTAATTCACCTCGTGAGGGGCTTTGCTCCATGCCTGGGGTGCAGCGCACGCCCTTGGTAAATAAACGTTAATTACCACGTGGATAAGAAGGAAGGAAAACATGTTAACCGGAAAGCTTCCTGAGTTTAAAAATAATAACACCGTTTTTTCCTGACAGGCTGCTCGAGCAAAGCAAACCTGTGTGGACTCTGAGAGCTTGGGAGGCTGAGACCGGAGGATCCGGGTTCGCGGCCAGCCTCAGCTACTTAGCGAGGCCCTCCACAACCTAGTGAGACCCTGTTTCCAAATAAAGAATAAAAAATAGGACTGGGGGTGTAGCTCGGAGGTAGAATGCCCCTGGGTTCAATCCCCAGTATTGTAAATAAATAAATACATGCATACATACATAAATAGAAAAAGAAAAAAGCAATGAACAGGGCACTCAGCAGGGATGCTGCTGGAGAGGAAAGGGAACCGGCTGCATCGCCACCCTCCTGGGTCCCCCAGCCCCCAGGCCAGCTAAGGGCTCCAGGGACTCCCTGGGGTCTATCTCGTTTCCTGGCAGCCAGCCCTCCCTGCGAGCACACACACACACACACACACACACACACACACACACACACCAGTTGCGGTTCCCCACGATGGGGCACCTAGAGCTAGGCTCCAGGGCCGTAATCCGATCTGCCCGGGTCTGCTCCACACCTGGGGCCCGCCTCCGCCTGGATGAAAGACGGAACTGGTGAGGAGTGTTATTGTGTCTCGCCCCCCCCCCATCCCGCCCCAGCCCAGGGTCTGCACCCCTCGCTAGCTAGCTGGGAGTGCAGGGCAAGGAGCTTCCATTTCATACATCATCAGTCATGCCTCGCAGAAGCGATTTCGACCAAGTCAGCAATGTCTCGGAGGCAGTAAAAAAGAAGAGAAGAATTCTGCTGACGCACGCACTGTTCGGCCAGGTGGGGACCTCATCTTCAGCTGCAGAACTCTTATTCCATCTGCTGGGGAGAGGGGAGGACGCTCAGCCGGCCCGGGGGCTCTCTGGGGGTGCCCAGCCCTGCCAAGGGGCCTGGAAGCCGCTCCCTCCACCCACCCCACCTGGCCGAGGGAGGCCCCAGCAGGGACTAGAGACCCAGGAGCCGCTCAGGCACATACAGGAAAGTCCTGGTGATTTTGAAAACCCTGTGATCAACCAAGAGATCTACACTGCAAAGGAAATTATTTTAGCACACCTGCGACGACATTCCCCTTCGCGTGCAAATCTCTCCTTGCACCCAAGGCATGGATTTCTTCTTTACACTTGCTCCTGTGTGATGTTCCTTGCACAATTGTGTGTGTGTGTGTGTGTGTGTGTGTGTG
>PVLC010038283.1:0-14847 GCA_004027655.1 Graphiurus murinus | reverse complement strand
AATGAATAGAATCCCCCTTGCTAAAGCTGCTACTGTAAACAACATCAGGAACAGCCAGCCCTCTCCTGGCTTCAGTCAGAAATGCAAGAGGACCCGGTAAACCTATCAAGATTTCACCCCAATCGGGACAGTTCTGATTGTTGTAGTCCAGTGGTTCATGTCACCCGCCTCTGACCACAGCTTCCTCAGAGCACACAAAGTCATAGCATCCAAAGCTTCCTTGGGATCCACTGAATTAGAGCCACTTGGCCCCCAGCCTGGTGCTCAGATCTCCTCAAACCACTCAGCTGAGAAAAAGGGGTCTGAGAAGGTTGCTACAGAGTGATTTTTTTTTTCTTATTTTTGCATTTTTCTACTGGGTATAGAACCCAGGGGCATTCTACCTTCAAGTTACATCCTTAGCCCTGTTTTTGTTTTTGAAACAGTATCTCCATATGTTTTGAGAGTCTCACTAACTTGCTGTGGCTGGCCTGGAACCTGTGATCCTCCTGTGTCAGTCTCCCAAGTACCAGGACTACAGATGTGCATCAGCCAACAAGCCAGGCAGAAATGTGTGTATGTGTGTGTGGGGGGGGGTACTGGAGATTGAACCCAGGGGCTTTCTACCTCTGAGCTCCACCTCCAGCCCAATTTTTTAATCTTTATTTTGAAATGGCATCTCACTAAGTTGCAGAGAGCCTCACAAGTAGCTGAGGCTGGCTGAGAACCTGTGATCCTCCTGTCTCAGCCTCTCAAGTACTGAGATTACAAACGTGCACCACCATGCCCGGTTAGCAGTGATCTTTTGATATGAGTTTTGATTTTCCTCCACAGTCACTGGCTTTTGATTTCCTAGTTGATAGAAGCATCTTTTGTTAAAATATTTGACCCAGCCTATTTGTTTCCTGAAAGGCTTCAGAGTAGGAAGGTTGTGTGTAACAGATCCTTTCAACATCTGTGCTTATGTTAATGAGGCCTCCCCTGGACAATCCCTAGATACCCACAGATGGGCCTGGGTTGCCAGGGGAACTAGCTCCTGCTGGAAGGCTGGAATTTTGGTCCCACCCCCAATATCCCTGGAGAGAGGAGGGGCTAAAGGTTAAATTTACTACCTGCCAAGGATCATGCCTAAGAAACCAACCTTCCAAAAAAAGTCCCAAAAGGACAGGGTCAGATGAGTTTGCTGATGACTCCACACCTGGAGGCTTCCATGATGGGAAACCAGAATCCCTCCACGAGACAGGAGAGCGGTGCATGTGCAGGACCCCTGGACCTTTCCAGACCTTGTCCTATGTGTTTTCTTCATCTAGCTGCTTATTTGCATCCTTTAAAATATCCTTTGTAATAAACCAGTAAATGTGAAGTGCTTCTCTGAGTTCTGAAAGCCACTTTCAGACCCACAGAAGAGTTGCTGGAAGGTTGGCCTCTGCAGTGAGGAGGGACGGGTCTTAGGGACTGCACCTTCCACATATGGGATCTGATGCTAGCTAGCTCCAGTTAAATGGTGTAGGAGTTGAACTGGAGTAAAGGGCCCCCGGCTTGTGCACTGCCAAATTGCTTGCTTGACTGTGGTGGGAAGACATCCCCATCTCTTACAAGACTGCTTTGAGAGGAGCTAAGCATGAATTTTGTTGGTACTGGGGATTGAACCCAGGGGTGTTCATTCTTACTTCAAGTTATACTCCTGCCCCCTTTTTTAAAACAGGGGCTCACTGAGTCTTGCTAAGTTGCTGAAACTAGCCTTGAACCTGTGATCCTCCTGCCTCAGCCTCCCAAGTATTGGGTTACTGGTGTGTACCATGAGGCCCCACGACCAGCATTTATTGAACATTTGCTGTGTGCAGAACTCCTTGAAATATGTGATATTATTTTACTTAATCACAACAACTCTAAAATAAGAATAGTGATCAACCCCAGAGGAAGAGATTAGAGCTCCAGGAAGAGATTGGAGTTCTAGATAATGTCCAGGGTAGGAAGGGCTTGTTAGACCATACTTGGGTTCAGAACTGTGAACATCAAAACCCATGCTTGTAACTCTGCCATGACTGTCCTTGATTTATGAATGGAATTCACAAATCCAGAAGTTTGTGGGGTTTTGATTTTTTTTTTTTTTTTTTTTTTTACTAGGGACTGAACCCAGGGGGGGTTTTTCCTCTGAGGTATACCACCAGCCCTTTCCATTTTTTTTTTTTTTTTTTAGTACTGGGGATTGAACTCAGGGGCATTTTACCTCCAAGCTACACCCCCAGTCCTATTTTTTATTGTTTATTTTGAAACAGGGTCTCACTAAGTTGCCGAGTGTCTAAGTAGCTGAGGCTGGCTGTGAACCTGCGATCCTCTTGTTTCTGCCTCCCAAAGCCCCTTCAATTTTGAAACAGGTCTTGCTAACTTGCTGAGGGTGGCTTCGAACCTGCAATCCTCTTGTCTCAGCCTCCTAAGAACTGGGATTACAGATATGTGCCAAGCCTAGTGATCAGTTGTCTATTGCTAACAAACCACTGAAAATTAGTGAATTAGTGACTTAAAATAGTGATTTATTAGCTGGGCGTGGTGGTGCGTGCTTGTAATCCCAGCATTCGGGAGGCTGAGACCGGAGGATCGGGGTTCGAGGCCAGCCTCAGCTACCTAGTGAGACACTCCGCAACTTAGTGAGACCCGGTTTCAAAATAAAGAATAAAAAATAGGGCTGGGGGTATAGCTCGGAGGTAGAGAAAAAAAAAATAGTGATTTATTGCTCAGGATTCTCAGGATTGTTTGGACAGTTCCTGTCTTCATTTTCTTGGCCTCCCTCTGTGCTGTGTTCAGCCCTGTATGCATGTTTGGCAGCTGCTGCTAATGAATAGCTGGGCAATGAAGTTCTCTTCCATGTGTCTCCCAGATGACTGTGTCCCTGGGCAGTGTTCCCACAGGGAAAAGGTAGAAACTGTACTGCCTCCTAGGGACTGACTAGCTGCCAAAGTTGCATAAAGTCACTTCAGCCATAGTCTATTGGTTGAAGGAAGTCATAAGACCAGACCAAGGGTGGAAAAACAGACTTCACCTACCTAAGGCAGGAGTGGTGAATTCACATCACAAAGGAGTATGCATGTTAAGATGGGTGGTATTTATTATAAATACACTAAAATATACTCCAAAGAGAAGCTGGGTGCCGTGGTGGGGAGGTAGAAGTAAGCAGATAGGGCCGAGGGTCATAGTAGAAAAACATTTCCTGAGAGGCAACAGATGCTAATCAACTTCCAAAAGTGATAAGTTCAAAAGCCTCCTGAAAGTGACCACAGCTTCACAAAACTCCAGTTGTTCCTACTGATAAGCAATTCCAGGAGAGTCTAGGAAACAGTGTCTGGAACCCCAACAGAGAGAAGACTCAAAGGACACTATGCAAATACACTATGCCAATCCCAGGAAGCTGCCTCTGAGACCCCAACTGGAAAGAGAGACTCAAAGTAAATAAACTCCTAGACTAGACAGTCAAGTAGCTTTTTCCCACTGGGGAACCCCTCCTTTTTGGAAGAGGTGGTGTGTAATTGCACTTGGCCCCTGCAGATCAGGTAGACTCTGGAAGAAAGCAGTTTGCAATTGACAGCACTTGGCATGGGCTACTCCCAAGTAATGTCCAGACGGCAGCTGCTGGACTCCAGGGTCCCCATTGCCGGAAAGGATGTTCTGCCTCTTTTTCTCCTTTTCCTGTTCTCTTTACAATAAACTTCCTATTTTGCCGTCTGTTATCTGCGAGTGTCATTCTTCATACTTCATAAACAAGAACCCGGGAAAGATGATGTCGGTTTCAGTGGCACATGCCTGTAATCCCAGTTACTTGGGAGGCTGAGACAGGAGGATCTGAGTTCAAGACCCGCCTCAGCAACTTGGTGAGACACTGTTTCAAAATAATAAAAAGGGGCTGGGGGGTGTAACTCTGAGGTACATCTGTGCTTTTTAAAGAGAAAACATGCACTAAATTACATTTAATTGATAATTGCTTTAGAATTATGAAAGTAAATTTTAAATATGGATGAGATGAAAGGATATTAGTTCCTGCAGTCTCATGGAGACTGCTTTACTCCACTGTGCTCTGTCACTTGCTGTGTTTTTTCTAGTTCTTCCCTTAGCACTGTGAGCAGGAACCTGTTCTGTTGAATCCAGGGCTGCTTTTCAAGTGGCTGCTCTCCATCTATTCCGGTCCCTTTATAGATGACCTTCTTCCCTTGGTCTTTGATCTTCTAAAACTGTACTGTCATCTTTCTATGGTTATCTTTTTTTTTTTTTTTATTTTTTATCCATACTGTTCAGCACTCTACAAAGCCCTTTCACTTCGAAGTCTTTTATCTTCCTTTAAACTCAGGATTCACAGCCATTCTTTGTATAAGTGCTTCCTCCCCTCTGCTTAGTTTTTCTCTCCTTTGGGACTCTTCCTGTAAGGACAGTTGTTGCTTCTACTTTTACCCTATCTTTCTGCTTCATATTTTCATATTTTCCATCTCTTTATTCCTTCCTGAGGCTTTCACCCAAACTGAACTTTCTTTTTTTTGTCTTTCTTATTTTTCTTTTTTCCCCTTTTTGCTACTAGGGATTGAACCTACAGGTGTTCTATCTCTGAGCTACACCCCCAGCCTTTTTATTTTTGAAACAAGGTGTCTCTAAGTTGCTGAGGCTGACCTGAAACCTGTGATCCTCCTGTCACAGCCTCCCAATCACTGGGATTACAGGCACCTGCCACAGCCCCTGGTTCTTCAAACTCATCTAGTTCACTAATTTGTTCTTCCTTTGTATTCATTATGCCTTCAGTTTACCTGTTAATTTTTTTACTTCAACTATTTAATAGTATTTCCACGTGACTTCCTTAAGATTGCAGTTACTAATATCCTTTAATCTCTTACAAATATTTGCAGTTTATAGTCATAATTCTAATGCAATTTTCAAATATAAAACCTTTTAAAGTATCTGATGAAATACAATACCTATGACAAAAATTAGCAAAGAATGTAAGATCCTTAAACCAGGGCAAGGTGGCGCAAGCCTCCCAAGTACTAGGATTACAGGGGTGTGCCACTGTGTCTGACACAAAGAATCACCAACCAGCTGGGGCTCAGGCTTGTAATCCCAGTACTTGGGAGGCCTGAGGTAGGAGGATAGCAGGTTTGAGGACAGCCTGAGGTAACTTAATAAGATCCTGTTTCAAAATAAAAATTGAAAAAGGCTGGCAGTGTCGCTCAGAGGTAGAATGCCCCTGGGTTCAATTTCCAGCAGAAAGAAAAGAAGATAGAGTAAATTATACCATAAGAAAAGAATCACATAAAATTCACACAGTAGACTGTTTTACAGACAGAAACAACTTTGATATATTGATATTTTAAAAGGTGGTGAGTGTGTGTGTGTGTGGGAGGGGGGCTGAAAAAAAGATAGAAACCAGGCATGGTGGCACATGCTTGTAATCCCAGTACTTGGGAGGCGGAGCCAGGAGGATCTGGGTTGGGGCCAGCCTCAGCTACCTATTGAGGCACTCCGCAATTTAGTGAGACCCTGTTTCAAAATAAAGAATAAAAAATGGGGCAGGGGTGTAGTTCGGAGGTAGAATGCCCCTGGTTCAATCCCCAGTACTGCAGGGGAAAAAAAAAAAAGAGAAAGAGAGAAAGATTAAAAGAGCCAATTTTATGGTTATAGATTTTTTTCTTTTGGTGGTAGTAGGGATTGAACCCGGGGTATTCACTTCTAGGCAGATTTCATTTTTTATTTTGAAATGGTATCACTTAGCTCCTGTACTGGCTTTCAATCTGCCCTCCTCCTGTCTCAGCCTCCCAAGTACTGGGATTACAGGCTTGTGTTACCACACCCAGTTTATACCTAAACTTTCCTTAAAATTGTTTCTCACATGCAAGGTTCTCTGTGTGCCAGGTATATAGTGGTGAACAACAAACATGCCTTTATAGTGGATATATGGGGAGTGTATTACAGTGTACATTGGGCGCAAACCCTGATCCTCCAGTCTCAGCCTCCCAAATGCTGGGATTACAAGCGTGCGCCACCACGCTCGACTGTTTTTTATTCTTTATTTTGAAATAGAGTCTAAGTTTGGAAGGGCCTAAGTAACTGAGGCTGACCGCGAACCCGGATCCTCCTGGCTCTGCCTCCCAAATACTAGGATTACAAGGGTGTGCTACCACACCCGGCTATTCTTTATTTTTGAAACAGGGTCTAAGTTGCAGAGAGCTGCACTAAGTAACTGAGGCTGGCCATAAACCTAGATCCTCCAGTCTCAGTCTCCCAAGTACTGGTATTACAAACGCCCAGCTTAATCTCAGTACTCGAGAGGCTGTGACTGGAGGATCGCAGGTTCGCGGCCAGCCTCGGCAATTTAGTGGGCCCCTCAGCAATGTATTGAGACCATTTCAAAATAAAAATAAAATAGGGTTGGCGGTGTAGCTCGGAGATAAGATGCCCCTGGGTTCAATCCTAGTGACAGACACATATACAAAATCTTTTTTTTTTTTTGGTGGTGGTACTGGGGATTGAACTCAGGGGCTTTCTACCTCCGAGCTACACCCCCAGCCCTATTTTTTATTCTTTATTTTGAAACAGGGTCTAAGTTGCGGAGTGCTTCACTAGGTAGCTGAGGCTGGCTGGGAACCCGCTCCTCCGGTCTCAGCCTCCCAAATGCTGGGATTACAAGCATGCGCCACCCGGGCACAGTCATTTTCAATGCCATCAGTCGTTCCCCCGGGTGGCCGAGAATACCTCGAACGTCCCCCACCTAGGCTATCTCCACCCTGGAGAGTAGCGAGACTGCGGGGACCTGCGACCAAGACCTCGGCCCTGATCGCGACGAGAACGCCGGGAGCACCAGAGTAGAAGACCGCGAGCCAAGGCAGCGGCCGGCCTCACGCTTCCGGTCTAGCCAAACTCCGCGATACCTCACCCACTCTCAGGTCCCGCGCCCCAACGGCTCCCCCGCCCTGGAACTTTCCAAACCCGTGCGCATGCTCCCTCCGGCCCTTAACGTCCCGGTTCTGCCCTCGCTTGCCACGCCCCTGTCCGTCAGAACGCTTCCCGCCCCGCCCCGCGCCACACCAACTCAAAACTTCCCTCGGGTAACCTCGCAACAGACCTCTGATTGGCTGACCAGGTAGCGAACGCCAAGGAGAGGGACAAGACGATAGGCTGGACGCTTTCCCCGTCTCTTCGTGGCTTCCGCGGACGGTGATTGGTCCACACTGCGGCCCAATCGGCGGTGGGCTGTCGGATTCAAATTGAGAGCGTTGGGCCTGCAGTCGTTGGTCTCAGTCGAATCGTTTTCTTGGCCTGGGACGGACGCGTGTCGCGCTGCGCCTGCTCCTCGCATTGTCTTCGCCCCGCTGCGCGCCGGCAGAATGGCCCACAAGCAGATTTACTACTCGGACAAGTACTTCGACGAGCACTACGAGTACCGGTGAGCGGCCCCTCCGGGAGTGGGCAGCGGAGGCCGGGACGGGGCGGCGGCGTCTTGGTGCGCCATTGTTCCCGGCTCTGCGAGGAAGGGGCCGCGGGTGCGCGGTCGCCAGCAGCCGGAGGGTTCGGCGGCTCGGCTCGAGCTCCTCGGGATCCGCCTGCCCGAAAGCCGGCTTGCCGGTCGCTGCGGTCCGGGGCCTAGCAGATTCCGGGACGCGCTGCTCTCGCCTTCCCCCGAAGTTGGTGGCACTGAGGCCTCCTGCAGGCTGCACAGGGGCTCTGGAGCTCAGGCGGTAGAGTTGGGGTTGTTATTGGACTTTTGAGCGGATTCTGTTTACTTATTTTGGTTTTGAATCTAGGAGCGATGCACTAGAAAGCAGTGGCTAAACTTGATCGGTAGAATAGTAAGTTGGGTTGTAAGAGGTGGGGAGACGCTTAAAATTTATCAGCCGTCTCCAGACTGAGTTGGGGCGTGGCCTCAGACTCTTCGACCCCAGGTCCTACGGAGTCGGAGTAGACTGTTGCATTCTGGGAAATGAACCAGATGGAGGGGTGGAAAAACCTGTGTTTTGCCGATATTGTGGGCTTATTTTCTGTTCATTGCCATTTTAGGTTAGATTTCTAAGAATGCTGTTTGAGGAAGAAAGGACGTTAAGAGCGGGCGGCCTTACCTTATTCCTTTAGTGTCATGGAAGTTTATCTTAGGAAAAATTAACAATTACTCTATGCCATTTTATGAATTAGTAATACTTGAGCTGTTTCATATTCCTAGCTAGAAAAACTATTTTTTGGTTATACATTTTATTTTATTTATTTTTTGCGGTACTGGGGATTGAACCGAGGGGCATTCTACCTCTGAGCTATACCCCCAGTCCTATTTTTTATTCTTTATTTTGAAAGAGTCTCACTAAGTTGCGAAGGGACCCACTAAGTAGCTGAGGCTGGCTGCAAACCCAGATCCTCCGGTCTTAACCTTACAAGTACTGGGATTACAAGCGTGTGCCACCACGCTCGGTATTGGTTATACATTTTAAATAGATTATCCACACTACACAGTTCTGATCCTGTCATGTTGACATACTGTTCATTGGTGAATCCTGGGCCCAGCTGCAGATATCCAATGTAAACTATTACCTTTCTAAACTTTGGCAAAGAGCTAATTTTATTTTTGTGTGTGGTACTGGAAATTGAGCCCAGAGTCATTCAACTTCCAAGCTACAAGATTTTATTTGAAAACAGGATCTCACTATATTGCTGAAGGCCTCACTAAATTGCTGGGGCTGCTTGAGTCTACGATCCTCCTGTCTCAGCCTCCTAAGTACTGGGATTACATAAAATTAAACTAAGATACTTATCCAACTTAAGCTAGTAGCCTCCAGGTTTTCTTTTGCAGTATTGGGCATGGAACCCAGGGACATTCTACCTTCAAGCTACACCCCCTAGCCCTATTTTTTTTTTTTTTTTTTAAATTCTTTGTTTTGAAACAGGGTCTCACTAAGTTTCGGGGGCCTCACCAGTTGCTGAAGCTGGCCGGGAACCTGCAATTCTCTTGTCTTAGCTTCCCAAATAATGGGATTACATGCGTGAGCCACCACGCCCGGTTTAGTAGTCTCCAGTTTTAATACTACACGAAAAACCTGACAAGTCTAAAGTGATTTACTCTAATCCAATATAAATTAGGAGCTAGTCTTTATTGACCAAGGCACTTTTATAAAGCAGGATAACTTCCAGATACTTTTATTTTATTTTGGTACTGGGGATGAAGCCCAGGGGCATTCTACCTCCGAGCTACACCCCAAGCCCTATTTTTTATTTATTTTGAAACAGGGTCTCACTGAGTTGCAGAGGGCCTCACTAAGTAGGTGAAGCTGGCCACGAACCCAGATCTTCCTGTCTCAGCCTCCCAGGTACTGGAATTACAAGTGTGGGCCACCTCACCCTGCTCCAGATATACTTTTAAATGGAGTGTGCACTGGTAGGTGTGAGTCTAGGGTGGTTTGTATATACTGGTGCTACATGCAAAATAAATTTCTAAGGTATTTTTTGGTCAGGAGTAATTTTCTATATTTTTCTCTTCTGGGGGTTGAACCCAGAGGAATTTATTTATTTTTGTGTGTGGGGGGGGGTACTGGGGATTGAACCCAGGGGAATTCTACCTCCAAGTTACACCCCCAGTCTTATTTTTTATTCTTTAGTTTTGAAACAGGGTCTCAGTAAGTTGCGGAGAGCCTCATTAAGTAGCTGAGGCTGGACTCAAATCCGGATCCTCCTGTGTCAGCCTCCCAAGTACTGGGATTACAAGCATGGGCCACCATACCTGCTCCCTTTTAATTTTTTTTTTTTTTTTTTTTTGCGGTACTGGGGATTGAACTCAGGGGCATTCTACCTCTGAGCTATACCCCCAGCCCTATTTTTTATTCTTTATTTTGAAACCGGGTCTCACTAGGTTGCGGAGTGCCTCACTAGGTAGCTGAAGCTGGCCGCAAACCCGGATCCTCCGGACTCAGCCTCCCGAATGTTGGGATTACAAGCGTCCCTTTTAATTTTTGAGGCAAGGTCTTGCTAAATTGTCTAGCCTGGTCTCAACATGCTCTAATAGCAACTGGTTGTCCTTCTTTCTTCCTCTCTAGTATGGAAGTCTGTCTTTACAGGAGGAAAACAAGATTTCCCTAGATGGCTTTACAGATTAGCAATACTTATACTAATACTTGTTTTGTATTCCAACTGAAAATTTAGATTTGGGAAATAATTTTCCTTACATATAGTTAGTTTAAAAATAATGTCGATGTAGTAAAACATAGAAGAATCCCCTTGTAAGCTTGACTGTTTAAAATTTTTTCTGTTACAAACACTAATGGAGAGCCTGATTACATGATTTATAAAGAAAGAGGTGGTATCTTCCAAGTAACCTCAAACATCTAAATACCTACATTTATTAGATAACTGTTTATGAAAAGAATTGCTCAAAAGCATTACATTCCTTTCAGGACTAATCAACAATATAGAAAATACAAGTAAGATAATAGGGTTGTAGAGCCTTAAAAGTAAGCTGTTAAGCAATATATCATGATTGAATATGACTACACTATACATGTAGAATTCCCACGTAGTTCATCAGAATTGATGAAAACTTGAGATTACTTAGTTTCATCATAATCTATTGACATAAATTGTTCCTTTTTTTTTTTTTTTTTGCAGTACTGGGGATTGAACTCAGGAACATTCTACCTCCAAGCTATACCCCCAGCCCTATTTTTTATTCTTTATTTTATTTATTTATTTATTTATTTATTTATTTATTTATTTATTTTGCGGTACTGGGGATTGAACTCAGGGGCATTCTACCTACAAGCTATACCCTCAGCCCTATTTTTTACTTTATTTTGAAACCGGGTCTCACTAAGTTGCGGAGTGCCTCACTAGATAGCTGAGGCTGGCCGCGAACCCAGATCCTCCGGTCTCAGCCTCCCAAATGCTGGGATTACAAGCGTGCGCCACCACGCCTGGCTGACATAAAATTGTTCTGATGCTCACTTTTTCCCTGCAAATAATACCAAAAAATTAAGTTGATGATAGCTTAGAACTTAAATATATTATGGGTTCATGGTTTTCCCTATGCCAGGAAGTAACCAAATGTAACCAAAAGTAACTAGGAAGTAAGGCAGCTGACATAACAGTAAGATGTCACAGAGCCAATATAAAAGAAAGATATACTGGTCAAAAAAGTTGATTGTTATGGCTGGCTTTGTGTATAACTACCTTTTTAAGACTTTTATTTATTTTGGGGGGGTTGGGGATTGAACTCAGGGGCATTCTATCTCCTAACTACATCCCCAGCCTTTTTTATTTTATTGTTTGTTTTTCAAACAGGGCCTTTCTAGGTTACTGAGAATCTGTTTCTGAGGCTGTCCTTGAACCTGTTCCTGTATTAACCTTCCAAGTACTGGGGTTTCAGGTGTTTGCCACATGCCTGGCTTGTTTTTAAGAATTCCACAAAGCTGCCTGATATAGTGGTATATGCCTGTAATTCCCAACTATTTGGGAAGACTAAGGCAGGAGGATCACAAGCTGGAGACCTCCCTGGACAACTTGGTGAGACTCTGTGTCAAAAAATAAATAAAAAGGGACAAGGATGTGGTTCATTGGTAGAACATTCCTGGGCTCAATCCTCAGTACCACCACCAAAAAAAGAATTTCACAAAAAATAGAGTTCTACATATTCTTGATAGTTTGGCATTGAAGACCATTTCATGCCTACTTAAATTTTGAACTAGAAGTTTTGGATGTAGGTGAGTAACTTACTGGAAAACAAGTTCTGTATGAATGAAGTTGTAAATATGTATTTACAGGGTTTGTGTGTGTGTGTGTGTGTGTGTTTGTTTTTGCAGTACTGGGGATTGAACCCAGGGGCATTCTATCTCTGAGCTACACCCCTAGTCATATTTTGTAATTTTTATTTTGAAATAAGGTCTCACTAAGTTGCAGAGAGCCTCACTAAGTAGCTGAGGCTGGCCTTGACCCCGGGTCCTCTGGTCTCAGCTTTCCAAGTACTGGGATTACAAGCATGTACCACCATGCCAGGCTAATATTTTTTGTTTTTAATTTTGAACAAAGTACTTGAAGTATGAGCAACTTGTGGAGTGTACAGGAACTTGGATCTATTACAGATCTAGTGTTGAGTAACAAGAAACATTAAATTTAATTATACATTAATCTTTTTCCTTATGTAATCCAGGGTTGGCATGACAGCTTTACAATCAAGGAACAGGCTGCTTACCTCTTTGTTGCTTTAGCATCCATCCTCTATAATTGCTTCTGTGGTCTTACATTGCTGAGCTAGCTCCCTGATAACATCAGTCTGTATATAACAGTAGGGAGAAAAGAGTTAGGCATGTTCTTTCCCTTTGAAGATATTTTTTCTTTCTTTCTTTTTTTGGTGTGTGTGTGTGTGTGGTACTGGGGATTGAACTCAGGGGCATTCTACCTCCGAGCTATACCCCCAGCCCTGTTTTTTCTTTATTTTGAAACCGAGTCTCATTAAGTTGCTGAGTGCCTCACTAGATAGCTGAGGCTGACCACAAACCTGGATCCTCCGGTCTCAGCCTCCCGAATGCTGGGATTACAAGCGTGTGCCACCATGCCCGGCTTGAAGATATTTTTCATGAGTTAAATATTTTCTGCTTATACCCCATTTGTCAGATTTTGGTTACATGAGCAAAGGTAGCTCCTGGAGAGGCTGACATGTGTAACTATGTACCTGGCTTAGATTTTGGCCTTATATTCCTGGAGAAGATTAAGATTTATTAGCAAACAATTCCTTGTTAGGAAAAAAAAAAAGTTAACATTACATAAAATGCCTTCTGCTTTTGGAAAGCACACTCTAGGGATTCCTGATTTGAATATAAACCCTCAAATCAGAATTAAAGGTGGTAGAGCATACTTAAGATTGATAGAGTGCTTTAAAGGACTTTGTTGTATAGACAAATTTTTAGGGTGGTGTTCCCACCCCTCTTCTTCTTAACTGGAGATTGAGCCTGGGATCCTCCCTTATGCCAGGCACTCTACCTTTGATCCATACCCCTACCCCTAAGTATTTTGTAAAGCTGGGAGTTGTGACACATCCTTGTAATCCCAGTACTTGGGAGGCTGAGACAGGAGGATCGCAGGTTTCCAGCCAGCCTCAGCAACTTAGGCCGTCTGTAACTCAGTGAGATCCTGTTTCAAAATAAAAGAATAAAATAGGGCTGGAGGTGTGGCTCAGAGGTAGAATGCCCTTGGGTTCCATCTCCAGTACCACACACACAAAAGGCACATATAAAGTGATCACAATTGTATGAAAGACACAACACTAATGCTTGGTTATGTCTTTTAACAGGCATGTCATGTTACCCAGAGAACTTTCCAAACAAGTACCTAAAACTCATCTGATGTCTGAAGAGGAGTGGAGAAGACTTGGTGTTCAACAGAGTCTAGGCTGGGTTCATTACATGATTCATGAGCCAGGTAAGTTTTGTACAAAGTGTTAACTAAGCCAGGCATGCTTTGTAATCCTAGTTATTTTGGTTTTAAAACTAAGGGCTTATTATCACATAAAGATTAAATGAGGTAGCAAATGAATTCAAATATGCTACCTATCTTATCAACCACAAGTTTTTCTGAGCAATAAATAGTACAACAGAATAAAGTTTTGTGGGGTTAAGTCCTATTTTTGGAGTATCAATAAATCTAACTTGAAAAATTTATAATGCTTTGAACAAAATTTGAATATTACTGTAGAAGCAGGATTGGGTGGAACTAAAGCTGTTTATATTCTTCTGTTAGAAAAAATCAGCATCAAAAACTAAAGAAGCCAGGCGTAGGTGGTGCACGCCTGTAATCCCAGTACTTGGGAGGCTGAGACTGGAGGATCCGGGTTCTCGGCCAGCCTCAGCTACTTAAGAGAGGCTCTCTGCAACTTAGTGAGACCCTGTTTCAAAATAAAGAATAAAAAATAGGACTGGGGGTGTAGCCCGGAGGTAGAATGCGCCTGGGTTCAATCCCTAGTACCACAAAAAAAAAAAAAAAAAAAAAAAAAACAACCCCAGCAACAACTAAAGAACTCCTGACCTTCTTGGGATTGGGGTACACAATCATATTACAGTTCAGAGGTCTTCCCCAGGTAATAGAAAAGCAACTGAGAAACGTAACTGTAGGTTCCTGGGGTTTCATCTACTTAAAATAGCATATGTGGGAGCCGGGCGTGGTGGCGCACGCTTGTAATCCCAGCATTCGGGAGGCTGAGACCGGAGGATCCGGGTTCATGGCCAGCCTCAGCTACCTAGTGAGGCACTCCGCAACTTAGTGAGACTCGGTTTCAAAAATAAAGAATAAAAAATAGGGCTGGGGGTGTAGCTCGGAGGTAGAATGCCCCTGAGTTCAATCCCCAGTACCGCAAAAAAAAAAAAAATAGCATATGTGGGGATGAATTTAGCATGAGGTCCAGTAGCTGATTTGAATCAGATGTCCTTTCCCCATAAAGAGAAATTTTTCTTTCCACCGGAATTGAGATTGTAACGGTAGAAACCATTCTCCTCAGAGTAGATTCTACTTACTCTTTTCTCCAGGGTAGATAAAAGTAAAATATTGGAGTGTTTTCATTGTCAGGTAGTTTTTAGGCACTGGTTAATAGTTGAATCAATTAACAGTTATTTTGTTTTTCAGTTGAATTCTGTTAACCATATTATATTAAAATGATAAACATTTTCTTTCCACAGAACCGCATATTCTTCTCTTTAGACGACCTCTTCCAAAAGAGCAACAAAAATGAAGTATATCTGGGATCGTCAATTAAATCTTTTTCAAATTTAATGTATATGTGTATATAAGGTAGTATTCAGTGAATACTTGAAAAATGTACAAATCATTCATCCACACCTGTGCATGAGCTGTATTCTTCACAGCAACAGAGCT
>PVLC010038282.1:0-14807 GCA_004027655.1 Graphiurus murinus | reverse complement strand
AGATTTCAAAGACCATTGCTAGTGTCCCCCAACTCTCAAGGTGAAATGTTCCTGTGTGGGAGCCCAGAGATCTCTCGTTCTGCATGGTTCTGTGAGCATGAAAGCACTGGGGAAGGTGCACTTGATTATCCACCGAGACCCAAGACAGTGAGGTCCCCAGAGGCTGTCTAGGTGAGGTCAAGAGGTCAGGTCCCAGCTGCCCTGGGCAGCCTGGTGGGAGATGCCCATCTGGCGCAGTCGGGCCACAGAGAGACACCTAGTGTGAGGTTCTGTAGGGTGGGAACGGGCAGGACCCATATTCCCCAAGGTCCCCGGGGTAAATGCCAGTCTGCCATTGAAGGTTGGTGACTAGACAGTGAGCCCCCTGAGAGGAGGACACCCGAGAGACAGAGACTGCGGGTGACGAGGCGCCGTGCTGAGCACCATACTTCCAGCTTCCCTGCGGATCCTTACGCCAGCCCACGGGTTAGGTATCAACGCTAGTCCCATTTTATATGAGAGGAAACTAACACTTTGAGGCTATAGGACTGGCTTGAGGTCATGCAGCTTGCCAGTAGCAGAACTGGCATTGCAACCGTGCCTCAATTTACCTCTCCTCCTGCCTGTGCTCTGAACCACACAGAGCACCAAGCCCACATCCTGCTGGGAAGGCACCACCCGGCAGCGCCCCTCCCCAGCCTGTGTGCACAGAATGGTCCACCACCTGGCCGTGCTGCAAGACAGTGAGACAAAGGACAGCAGGAAGACCTTGCTCAGCACGGGGATGCAGGGCAGGGAGTGCAGGGTTGGAAAAGGAAAAGGAGCGTATGGGGAGGTCTTTGCAGAATGAGCTGTCAGTCCTTTCATCTGTAAAATGAGAGGGAGGGCTGGGCCCGGTGACCCCCATGGGGCCCACCAGCTCTGAAATGGCATGAGTTCTGGGTCCATGGACGCCGGGGTATTAGAATAAGTCCACTTGTTTGTCCTTGTCTGGCCTCAGGGGAAGATGCTCATTCAGCAACCCAGACCGGTGGCTTCTGGAATCCCCTGAACAGGGACAGAGACCTGGGCTGCTGCTGTTCTCAAGGAGTCCCTCCCTAATTTGCATTCCATGTCAGAGCCAGGTGTGGGGACTCACTCCTGTAATCCCAGTACTAAGGAGACTGAGACAGGAAGATTGCAGGTTCAAGGACAATCTCAGCAAGTAGTGAGACTCTCATCAATCCAATGGGAACCTGTTTCAAAATAAAATAAGGCTGGGGGTATAACTTGGAGACTTGGAGATAGAAGGCCTCTGGGTTCAATCCCCAATAACACACACACACACACACACACACACACACACACACACACACACACACATTCCATGTCAGCGATTCACATGAACCTGTTACTACAAACAGGTTGATCTGTCCAGATGAGCACTGGACCCTCCCGGAAGTCACAGCAAGCTCAGGTACAAGCCCCCTCCCTGGGTCAGCGTGGCGCATTCTAGCAAGGCTGTGGTTTGGGTCCTAAACAATAGCTGCTACCACTTTGTGCCCGGCGGAGGCTGTACACACTCATCCATTCTCCCTCCTGGCTTCATACCACCCCGAAGAGTAAGAGACTTCTCTCCAAGACTGTAAAGGAGGAAAAAATGAGTCCAGGGAAGTTATAAGTTACACCAGGCAGATGATGGGCTTTAAACTCAGATCTGGGTTCTTTTTTTTTTTTTTTTGTGGTACTAAGAATTGAACCCAGGCACACTCTATCTCCAAGCTACATGCCCAGTCCTGTTTTATTTCTTATTTTGAAACAAAGTCTCACTAAGTTGCTGAGGGCCTCACTAAGTTACAGAGGCTGACTTTGAACCTGTGATCTTCCTGTCTCAGCTTCTAAGTAGTAGGATTACAAGCGTGCCCCGGCTTCAAATTTAATAGCCAAGTGACTTTTGGAAATTAGATTAACCTCTTTGAACTTATTTTCCTCATTAGTGAAGTGGAGATGCTTACACAGTTGCATATCCCAAATGCTTGGAACCAGAAGTGTTTGGGATCTCAGATTTTTTTTCAGACTTTGGAATATTTGCACATGCATGGTGATCTCATTCTCTTAGGAATGTGGCCCAATTCTAAACACAAAATCCATTTATGTTTCCAATACACTGAATACACATAGCTTGAGGGTAATTTTTGTTTTTGCGGTCTGGGGATTGAACCCAGGGGCATTCTACCTCAGAGCTACATCCCCAGCCCTATTTTTTAGTCATTATTTTGAAACAGGGTCTCACTAAGTTGTGGAGGGCCTCACTAAGTAGCTGAGGCTGGCCTCGAACCCGGATCCTCCTGTCTCAGCCTCCCAAGTACTGGGATTACAAGTGTGCGCCACCACACCCAGCTGGTAATTTTTTTTATTATTATTGGTACTGGGGATTGAACCCAGGGGCATTCTACCTGTGAGCTACACCATACCCCCCTCCTTTTAAAATTTTATTTAGTTTTTGTCTGTTTGCTTGTTTGTTTTAGTGGTATGGGGGATTGAACCCAGGGGGCATTCTACACCCCCAGTCCTATTTTTTTTTTTTTAATTTTGAAATAAGGTCTCATTAAGTTGCTGAGGCTGTCCTCGAATCTGCAATTCTCCTGTCTCAGCCTCCCAAGTACTGATTACAGGCACACACCAAAATATCCAGCTTGAAGGTAATTTTATACAATATTTTAAGTAGTTTTGTGTATGAAACAAAGTTTCTTGGGGTGGAATTTTCCTTGTGGCATCACGCCAATGCACAGAAAGCTTTGAATTTCAGAATACTCCTGGTTTGGGATTTTCAGATTAGGGACACTCAGCTTACAGTACCTCATTCATAGGACTATTGCCAGGGCCAAAATGAGATGTAGCATTACCCGATCCTCAGGGTCTTCAATGCCTGATTGCTCCCTGTGTGTGCAAGCCATCTAGGTTAGTGGTTAGAAATCAGGACTCTGGAGCCCACCTGCCTAGGTTCATATCCTGGATCCAGAACATATCAGTTGGTTTCCTTGTACCTTGGTTTTCTTGTCTGTAAAATGGGAACATTACTAACACCTACTCCATAGGACTGTATCAAGAGTCAGTGTTTTTTGCTTGCAGTTCCTGGCACACAGTAAGAGCTACCAATAGTGTCTCTGCTGTGGAAGAAAAGTGTTCAGCGGAAGGACAGGTCTTGGTCTCGAGAGGGGAAAGTGTGGGAAGAGCAACACGGGGCTGGGACTTTAAGGGCTCCTCATTAAGCCCTTGTCCTCACGGCTTTAGAAGCCCAGGCCTCGGCCGATTTGCAGTCTATCACCTTTTCTTCAAATGGCATAGCATCACCCATCAAGCAAATGGGGCCTCTGTCGTGGCAGAGATTTATCAAGTGACAGAACTTGGCTACATGTAGTTATGCTTATTTTTAGCGACTACATCCTCCAAGTCTTTAAATGAGCTACAGGCCTAATTTAAGGGACTTCTTTGGTGCATGGTTAGCATTTTCTTCTGGAATGCCAACGAGATACATGTGCATCTGAAATCTCCTAGTGACAGAGGGGGTGCATCTTGGCCAAAAAGCAAGGAAAGGGGCCAGCTAACCCCCCTCTTCCCTGCAGTGCCAGTGCCCCCCCCCCCGCCAGGCCGTCCTGCCAAGCCTCGGGGTTTCCAGGGACACAATCCAGGGTCTTCTCTGCCTTTTTGTCCCCCATGTTCAAGTAGCAGTTGCCAAACCTTTGCATGTGACGTGTCCCTGGTGCCAGATCCCTGGCTCCCTGCCCATCACCACTGCCCCAGTTTAGGTGTGACCTTCTCTCACCTCGGCCAGCATCTTGGGCTTCATCCTGCATCCGAGCCGACATAGGGCTGGCTAAGACACATCGCCCAGTCCACTCACAGAGTCTCTGAGTCAGTAGGTCTGGGCTGGGATCCGAGAATGTGCATTTCTAAGAGTCCTCAGGAGGTGCTGCTGCGGCTGCAGGAACCACCCTGCAGAACGACTGATCTAGACTATTCCCATAGCTCCTGAACACCCCTGCCCCCCCCCCACCATTCGGAACACAAGCTGCTGGCAGAGTCCTTCACTGTCACCAGAGTTCGGATCTTGCCACTCCTCAAAATCTACCACATTCTCATCTCCAGAAGTCAAGCATGCTTCTCTGGAAGTCGAGATTAAGACCTAGACCCACACCGGCTGCCTGACCACAGCACCATCAAGTCCCCCTTTGTGTTTGGCCCGTCTTCCCCAGCTTGGTCACATGCTTCTGGGTGGCAGGCACTCTGTCCACCTCATCCTCCTATCCCAGGCCCCTGGGACATGTGCTTGGGAACTGCTTCATGAATGGATAAATGATTGACAACACGCTTAACCAAAGAGAGAGAGAGAGAGAGAGAGAGAAATTATTTTTCTAGAAAAGCTTCAAGCAACTCCTCTGAAACTAGAATTTGACCTTGCTGTATTACCTCCCTGCTTTATAAATTTCTGGGAATATATACAGCTTATATATAAGAAAAAAATCTCTGATTTAATTTAAATCAAATAAGCACAAGACAATATAGTGAACTAAGTGTGGAGTATGGAGTGAGAGTCCCAAGTATAAACCATGATTCCCAGCTGGGCATGGAGGCGCTCACCTGTAATTCTGGTACTTGGGAGGCTGAAGCAGAAGGATCACAGGTTCAAGGCCAGCCTCAGCAACTTAGCAAGATCCTGTCTCAAAATAAAAATAAAAAGGGTTGGGGGTATAGCTCAGTGGTAGGGCGCCCCTCCGTTCCATCCCTGGTACCACAACAATAAGTAAAGAAATAAAGATTCCCCAATGGACTGTGTGAGTTTGGACATGTATTCAGCATGTCTTGGCCTCAGACCCCTAATCTGTAAAATGCGAATAGTTTCTACCTGCTCCTTAAAATTGTCATGAGAAATAAATGATATAATACAGGTAAATCACTTACCACAATGTCTGACACATAGTAGGTCCTGAAAAGAGGTGGTGATTTTTAACAGTAAACTCCCCAGGAAGAATAGAGACAGGTGGTTTTTCACAAGAGTTTTAATGCAAAAGAGAATTCTGTTTTGAGAGATGAGAACAGATCAATTCTAGGATTCTTTCCCCTGTTTTAATGAATCAAGGATACACCAAATTCAATTTTTAAAAAAGTGATCCCAAAAGACTACTAAGTTTGATTTATATTTTCTTTACCAGTCACTTTTATTTCATACGCCAACATTTCCATTAAAATGCTATTAAGTAAAAACAGGATTTTCAGTATTTGTGATGACTTGGATCTCAGTGTGATAATTGCAATTATCTCCAGCAAAGATACCATTTCTCATTGTTTTATTTCCGCTTATACATCAGTAATGTCTTTAGTGCCTTCTTCCAGTCGAATAGAAATACCTCATTCTGAATCGGTGCTTCCGAGTCCATGAAAATGACATCTGGGGCTGCGAGGGCTCTCTTCGTCTTGAGGTTGTTAATCGGGATTCAGGAAGGATGGGGAATGGGAGTCATAGTAGACACAGAAACCCTCGAGAGAAATGAAGAACGCCGTTGCTGTGGCATAGAAAGCAGACTTGTTCCGCACAGCCGTGGGGGCAGGATGGGCGCACAGGGAGACATCCTTGGGGATACCATCAGGACCACCCTGTCCAGCCTGAGGGGTCCCCATTACCACAGCAGCCATGCTAAGGCCACACACCTGGACCATGTGCTGACTAAATGACCCACTGGTGCTATGTTCTTGTCTGCCTGGGCTTAAATTTCTTCTTTAAAATGACATGAAATGTTGTGTAGCAGATGGGCATGGTAGTGCATGTCTGTAATCCCAGTACTTGGGAAGCGGAGTCAGGAGGATCGCAGGTTTGAAACCAACCTCAGCAATTTAGTGAGACTCTCAGCAACCTAGCAAGACCCTGTTTCAAAATAAAAATTAAAATAGAGATGGGGGTGAAGCTCGGAAGTAGAATGCCCCTGAGTTCAATCCCTGGTACCACACAGTCACACACAAAATAGATAGAGAGGAAAAAAAAAAAAAAAAAGTTCTGCAACGAGGTAGTGCTGATGGCCACAACACTGTGGGTGTACTAAGTGCCATTGAACCGGACACTCTAAGATGGTTAAAATACTGGGTTTGATATAAGTACATCTTATACAATGACAAAACGCAATGACATTGTGGACAGAATGATCTCCAAAGCCACTTCTAATACTGATGCTTCAGAGAAGGGCACGTTGCCCAGGGGACTGATCACTAGAGTCTGTGTGGCCAAGTGACAGCCACGCGGACACTGAGTATCTAACTGAGGAGGAATGGGTGATCACATCACAGCTGAGGCTTAGTGTGGAATGTTACATGTCCATGAGAAACACACTCACGAAAGCACACACATCCCGCGGGAAGACACTCGTGATGCTTGGAAAGAAGGGATGAAACTACGGGAAATGGTATCCCAACTACAAATATAGATAGCAGAATATTAAGAATGTTTATCTCTGAGTTGTGGGATTAGAAATGACTTTGATTCCTTAATACATTTCTCAAAATGCCTACAAAGAGCATGAATTACTCTTGTAATCTAAAAAAAATAATAATAAAGCTCTTTAAGATTAAAAAATAAATAATAGCGTTTAGGACTTTGAATCATGATGTGCTTTAGAATAATGGGGTGATAAAACAGAAAGAGCACTGGATTAGGAGAACCGATTTCTAACCATGGTTCAACCGGAGCAAAGAGGTGCTAACTAAGCCTTGCCCACCTCCGTTTCCCCGTCTGGTCCAAGGGTGCAAAGTCACTTCACAGAGCCGCACCAAGAGCAGCTGAAGCCACCAGTTTGGGGCAGGTGTGTTGGCTGAGTTCTCTGAGCTGTTTTCATGTGGCTCGATGTATACAAACTGCACATTTCCAAACCTTCCCTTGAAAAAAAAAACTTCCTGCATGCTCCTCATGTCAGCGACTGCCACTTACCCAGTCACTTATGAGCTAATGACGAGTGTCATTTTTTTTCCTTCATTTTTCTTCCTGCAACCTTAGTGGGAAAACACTTCATTTCATCTGAAGAGTAACCACCTGACTTGTTTTTACTGTCTGAAGTTCAAGGTGATGATGACAAAACCACTTTTGCAGAAAGAGAATTGGGAACACTGGCCTCTCCCAGGGAACCAGGTCTCTCCCGTATGCAGGAGGGAGTATTTGTTTCCTTCAAACTCTCCACGCTGTCAAACTTTTTTTTTCTTTTTGGTAGTGGGGGTTGAACCCAGGGGCATCCTACCTCTGTGCTATACCACCAGCCCTTCTTTTTGTTTTATTTTGAAATAAGATCTCACTAAGTTGCTGAGGCTGTCCTCGAACTTGCGATCATCCTGTTTCAGCCTCTCAAGTACCAGGATGACAGGCATGCATCACCACGCCTGGCCACACCATCCAACTTTGAAAGGGAGTTTCCTTCGTGCTGATCTGGCTCCGTCCTCTGCCTGTCCTTGCTATGAGACCCACTCAGAGACAGCTGTGACCAGGCCTCCTGGGACTTTCTATTCACACGGGGACTCTCGTTGCTGGGGGCTGCCTCCTTAGGCTGGTATGAGGAGAAGGCCGCTGGGCAGGGCCATCAAGCCACGTGTTCCTCTATTGAACCTCTTTTCCATTTAAAAGGGCTTTCTGGGTACAAAGCATCCTAACTTTGATATTTTCTTTGGGGCCCACACTGCTATTAAAAGCAGACTTCCCCAATTCAATGAATTCAATGAAACATTCCCCAAGCACCGGATACATGCCAGGTCCTATAGAAATCAGAGTTGAATGAGATGGGCCCCGTGCCTTCAAAGAGCTCACAAAATAGTGAGAAAGGCTGGCATGGAAACCTGTACGGTGCTGTACCGTACGGTGCGGTGCAGTGCGGTGCAGGCATGTCGAGGGGAACAGGGAAGCTGGCCAGGAAGCGGGAGCCAGCCCGGGGATGTCATCGGCGTGGTCCAGGAGACACCTCCGTGGCTGCTCAAAGTGGGACGGGAGCATGCCAGCTTAGCCAGGGCCAGGGAGCGCGGGCATGAAGACACCAAGCTGGCCCAACCGGGGGGCTGATGGTGTGATGGCACCCGGCCATTTCACAAAGAGAGGTGTTGAGCTGGGTGCCATGGATACAGTTCTAGTTTTCCTGGATCACTATTGATAGTTATTGATCATGTCTTATGTGCTCAGGGTCCTGTCACAGAGGGGAGAGGCTGTCCCCCAGCCCCAGCACTGGGCAGGACAGGAGCCGAGAAAGGGAGCTGAGCTGCCCAAGCAGAGAGGTGTGGAGTGGAGAAGGAGCCGGTCCCAGGCCAGGCCAGTGGGCAGCCAGGTGGAAGGAGGAGGTTCAGGCCTGGAAGGGAACAGTGTTGGCCAGATGGGAATAGAACAAGGAGGTCTGAGGAGAACCAGCAAGGGCCTTGAATGCCAGAACGAGGAGCATGGCCTCCGAAGTCCTAAAGAGTGTTAACACACAGACAGTGGCCTGGCCGGTGTGCTTGCTTCCAAAGAGCCGACTCAGGTGCCAGCGTGGAGGACAGAGGGAGGGATGGGAAGAGCTGGGGGCAGGGAGGCTGGTGCTCCAGGCCAGGTGGGGCAGAGTGGGGGATGGTTTCAGGACGCAGGAGGTAGAACTGGCTGCAGAGACGGAGGGCGAGGGGAAGTTGGCATTCATTCTGATTTTTTTCTTCCTGGGTAACTGGCAAGAGGGAGGTTGACACTCAAGGACATGGGGAGGGGGACCCAGATTTGGGGTGAGGAAATGAAGATGTGGATCTGGAGGTGACAAGAGCCTTCTGAGCTGGAGGCGGACGTCTGAGAGCCATTAGCTGATAATTTCCTGACTAGCTGAAGAATTTCCAGATAAAATACGCAGACAAAGGAATCACGACACCATGCTCATTTTTTCTGTATGAGTTCCAAAGACGAAAACAGTTAAGCCAGAAAATGTAATTGTTCCTATTCCTAGGATCGGGTAACTGATGCACCCTTGCAAATTGTTCATTGAGCTGTGCCCATGGCTCCGAGCCAGGCCTCAATGAGATTTTTATATTTCTTAATTATTCAATTACCACCCATAAGTAGGAGTTTGAAATCAAACCCAGACGGCTCCATAATGGAGTATTCTCTTGAAGTCGTGCGTACGGGAAAGGAAGTTCCCCATGTTGGGAAGCCAGGCCGGGAGAGTGGAGGAAGTGGACGTTTCCAGCGCGGACGCCGCCGTCCTGGGCCCAAGTCCTGTCCTCGCCAGGCACTGGCTGTGGGAGCCCGGGCAGGTCGCCTCTCAGGGGCCACTCTCCTGCTCTGTAGATAAAACTAGGTGTGAATCTAAAGCAAAGGAGAACACGCCAAGCAGCGCGTGGCACCATTCATTGCCGGTGGGTGTATTTCAGGTCTCAGCAGCTGGAGAAAACACTAGCGGGGAAGGAGGATCTGCTGGACGTCGAGTCGAGCGTCCTGGACCCCAGTCCCGAGGAACAGCTCCCCTCCATCTGCCTCAAGCAGGTGTTCCCCAAGTACGCGAAGCAGTTCAACTACCTGCGCCTGGTAGACAGGATGGCAAACCTGTTTATCCGCTTCCTGGGAATCAAGGGGACCATGAAGTTGGGACCAACCGGCTTTCGGACTTTCATAAGGTCAGTGAGACCAGCCTCCCATTAGCTTCAGGCAGGGTGGGGTCCAGTCCCACATCTGGCTGTTGGAATCTCCCGACTGCTCCTGGGAGACTATGGGGCAGGGTTGGTACCCCATTTGAGGTTGGGTTGACCTGGTGGTTGGCACTGGGCCCGGCACATAGTAGTCTCTTGTTTGTTAAATGAATTCATGAATGTTATGGATGTGACTACATTCACAACTTTAGGTTCATGGTTAAAAAAACAATTGTGTAGCCTGGCATGGTGGTTGGTGGTACATGCCTGTAATCCCAGTACTTGGGAGGCTGAGACCGGAGAATCTGGGTTCACGGTCAGCTTCAGCTATTTAGTGAGGCCCTCGGCAACTTAGTGAGACCCTGTTTCAAAATAAAGGACAAAATATAGGACTGGGGGTGTAGCCTGGAGGTAGAATGCCCCTGGGTTCAATCCTCAGTTACACACACACACACACACACACACACACACACACACACACACACAAAATACATTAGTCTGGTTTTCATTGTTGCAACAGAATGCCTGAAGCTGGGAAGCTTTATAAAGAAAAGAGATTTTAGTTAGCTCACAGTTTTAGAGGCCAAAAGTCCAAGATCAGGCCCCATTGGTTTGATGCTCATGGTAAAGGCCTAATGGCAGATGGCATCACCATGAGGGCCTATGTAGAAGAAGAGGTCACATCCAGATAGGAAGCCAGAGAGCAAGTCAGGGGTTGGGCTCATTCTGTGTGTGTGTGTGTGTGTGTGTGTGTGTGTGTGTGTGTGTGTGTGTGTTACTGGGGATTGAATCCAGGGGTATTCTACCTCTGAGCTACACCCTCAGCCCCTTCTTTATTTTATTTATTTATTTTTGGTACTGGGGATTGAACCCAGGGCCATTCTACCTCCAAGCTACATCCCCAGCCCTATTTTTATTTTTATTTTGAAACAGTGTCTCGCTAGGTTGATGAGAGTCTCACTACTTGCTGAAGCAGTCCTGGAATCTGCGAATCCTCCTGTCTCAGCCTCCCAAGTACTGGGATTGCAGGCAAGTGCCACCATGCCCAGCTGGGCTCATTCTTCTAACAACTCAGAATCCCTTCCAAGGGCAAGCCCCCAATGACCTAAGGACCTCCCGTTAAGCCCCACCTCTTAAAGGCACCACCGTCTCAACACTGCCACACCGAGGACCATGCCTCCAACACATGGATCCTTGGGGGGAGGGGCACTCAAACCTCATCCAAACCAGAGCAGCGACCCTGAGCTAGGTCCTCAGGTGCGTGCTAATTATCACCCCTGCGCTTCTTAGCGTGGGATCCTCCTAGTGGTGCGGGGCTGCG
The DNA here is from genome assembly GCA_004027655.1 of Graphiurus murinus. Taxonomy (NCBI): domain Eukaryota; kingdom Metazoa; phylum Chordata; class Mammalia; order Rodentia; family Gliridae; genus Graphiurus; species Graphiurus murinus. Next base: position 3,865 of record PVLC010038282.1, on the reverse strand, counting down.
GGCCGAGCACTGAGGAAGCCACAGCACAGCAGCAAGGCCCGACTTTCCAGAGTGTCAGTTTCAGGAGGGAAAAGTTAAATAATTCAGCTGATAAATAATTTAATACATTTGTTCTAGTATAAAAATAACATGGTTATATTATAGAGTATAATGCAAAATTTGCATAAATTTTAAAGATAAAACATACAATAACAAAGAAGTCGTATTTTCTGCTGCAGCCTGCAAAGGAAGAAACTGCCTCTCAATTTCTTATGATTACTGGCTAATTTGCCTCTACTCAGGAGGGGGGGTACTGGGGGAAAATATAGAAGCACTCGTTGGCTCTGTGACCCAAGGGCAAGTTCATGACCACACCTGAACCTCAGGGAATTTCTCCTGTAAAGTAGGGGTGAAACTGCCTGTGCGATGGTGCACATGTAAGAGTAGCTCAGATTACACGGAAGCATCCAGCATGTGTAAGTGAGCAATAAATGCCAGTTTCTTTCTATGTATGCCATGCAACCATATATATATGCAATATATATATATATATATATATATATATTCTCTCTCTCTCTCTCTCTCTCTCTCTCTCACACACACACACACACACACACACAAAGTAGGTTTCCATGAAGCATGTGCCAAACACATGACTCTAGATCCCTCCAACACATGGGGCTGAGGCCAGTATTGTGGTGCACACCTGTAATCCCAGTACTTGGGAGACTGAGACAGGAGGATCACAGGTTCAAAGATGGCCTCAGCAACTTAGTAAGACTCTCAGCAACTTAGTAAGAATCTGTTTTGGAATAGAATTAAAAGAAAGGCTAGGAATATAGCTTGGTGGTAGTATACCCCTGGGCTCAATACCTAGTACCAAAAAAAAAAAAAAAAGTTCCATCCTCTAGCCAGGTGCAGTAGTACATGCCTATCATCCCAGTTACTTTGAGGGATGGAGCCTGAGGCAGGAGGATTGCAAGTTCAAGGCCAGCCTGGGCAACTTAGTGAGAACCTGTTTCAGAATAAAAAATAAATAAAATAAAAAGGGGTGGGGGTGTATCTCAGTGGTAGAATGCCCCTGGGTTCGATCCCCAGTAACACACGCACACGCGCCCCAACTGTGAACGGGCTGCCGCAGGGAGCCGCGCGTTGGCTGTTCACGTAGCAGGTGTCCTCAGCAGTCCCTGCTGCCCCTCCGCGCCGCTGCTGTGTTTCTCATCCCTGGTCTCAATATTTCTACCTCACGCCTCAAAGTCATACTTTTCACAGTTTTACTCACTGAAGCAAATAATTAGAAGTCTTGAGTCAGAAACCGTTTTTGTCAAAGCCTTTCTCCAAATAAAGTTTATGAATTCTAACTCTAAGTTTATGAATTCTAACTCTAATTCTAAGCCATGCTAAACAGAAGTACTCACAGAAATTGTTGCCATCTTAGCCTGAAGTCATATTTGCAGGGTGATTTTTTTTTCTGTGGTGGTATGGGGAATTGAACCCAGGGGCATTCTACCTCTGAGTTACAACCCCAGACCTTTTTTACTTTTTATTTTGAAATAGGGTCTTGCTAAGTTGCTGACGGTCTTGCTACATTGCTGAAGCTAGCATCAAAACCTGCAATCTTCCTGCCTCAGCCTCCCAAGTACTGAGATTACAGTGCAGGTGATTTTGGAGATTTGCAGGGTATGTTTGTTTCAGGGGTGGGAGAGGTCAGGGAAGAGGACGTCTTGGGGTCCAGCAGACGTCTCGGGGTCTCAGGCTTCGGGACCAAGCACAGTACTTAGCAGCTGTGTGGCTTTGGGCAAACCCTTCATTTTTCCTGGGCCTCAGTTCCCTCACCGGCAAAATGGGGACAGTCATTCCTGCCTCCATGTTGCTGTGAGGTTGGGATGTCATATTTCAAAAAGCACCTGGCCCCGTGGGAGTTCACGGACTGCCTGGTAGATGGAAGTTGAGATTGTTATTTCCAGTAGGCAGAGGGAATTTTCAAGAAAAGTCAACTGGTCTGTATACTTATTTGCCCTGAAAATATGACCTAACACGATACACCCTGGGTGATGCAGGAGCTGCGTTTCACTTTCAGTAACAGGCACCCCTCTATAAATGGCTTAGATAGTAAGTTTCTCTCATGCCACAGGAAGTTTGGCAATAGGTGGGCTCTAGGGTTGGTTAATGACTCCACCACATGACCAGTCTCTCATCGTCTGTCTTTCTGCTCATCTATCCTAAGCAGGTGCTTCCAGCTCTAGGGCTACCTTATAGTCACAGGATGGCTGCTCAAAATCCAGCCATCATGGTCGAGTTCCAGGCAGGCAAAAGGAAGAAGGGAAGAAGAGCAAAGTTCTCCACCAGATGCGTTAGATCCCTTTAGAGGATTTCCTGGAAGCTGTATCCAGTGACTTCCATTTCCATCATATTGTCCAGTTACCTAGGAAGCTGGAAATAGACTTTTTCCTAACTGTGCGAACTACTAGGTATGGTAGGCAGTCTCTGCCCCTTTGTGAGTCATGAGGACACTTGAGACCCGGTGGAAGGACCCAGGGATCCAGGAGGGCGATGAGGCTGAGCGAGCTGGGTGCTTCACTGGCTCAGGCCTTCTGGAGCAAAGGCAGGAACTTTCTAGGCCCTCCCCAGCCCCTGCACCATTGCACAGAAGCCTCAATTCAAGATCAGAGAGGATGAAGGGACCGCTTGGCTTCCCACAGAACCCTGGCCCTGTGAGATCTGCTGTTTCCATCTCTTCCTGAGCACCTAAAAGGCACTGGTCATTCAAAGCTAAATAATAGAGCCTGCTAGCCCGCCAGGGAGGCCCAGTCCAACAGAGGCCCACGAGGAACAAAGCATTCAATGCAGTCCTGGGCAGGGTCAGGGGCTCAGGCAGAGATCTCCCCGCCGGGCTGTGATCAGAGTGCTGGAAGTAAGATCAGGAGATACTCTTCTCCCTGCTGGAATCCAGGCAGGCCCCAGAGGAGGCAGGGCATGGACTGCTGTGAGCAGGAGTTGGCCAGGCAGGAAGGGAGAGCCTGAAAAAGCACTGCCTGTTTGCCCACGGGACACATTAGAGGAGGCTCATCATCCCGGCTAACTTGCTCAGGAGGTCACTGGGGCACTGTGGAGGCACACGGGGACCAAGGACAGACAGAAGGCAGGTGGGGACCGAAGACAGATTGGAAGAAACAGCTTACCACGAAGATCATGTTTTCAGTCACCCACAGGGCCAGGAGGAGGCAGAAACTAGCACGGTGGGCTCGTAGGAAGGGGCGGGAGGGCAGGACTGGGGACACTGGTGAACACCACATCTAAGGGAAGGACTGCCACCAGCTTAATGGTTAGAGCTTTGGGTTTTTCCAAAGAAGCTGGACAAGCTGGGATTGGTGGTGCACACCTCTAATCCCAGACCTTGAGAAGCTAAGACAGGAAGATTGCAGGTTCAAGGCCAGCCTCAGCAACTTAGCAAGACACTGTTTCAATATAAAAATAATAAGGGCTGGGGGTGTAGATCAGAGGTAGAATGTCCCTCAGTTTAATCCCCATTATGGAAGAAACAAAGAGAGAGAGAAAGAGAGAGAGAGAGAGAGAGAGAGAGAGAGAGAGAGAGAGAGAGAGAGAGAGAAAGAAAAAAGAGAAGCTCAACAGATTTTTATGTAAAAATCACAATGGTGTATGTAAAGGTTAAAGTTGACAATAAAATTATTCTTAACACTGTGGGTTCAGTCAAAGCTGGGCTCCCCGTGGAGGCTATCAGTGGTGACTTCCTGAACATGAGCCAGGACTGTTACAGTTGTACACAGCCTCGACAAGGAAACAGAATTGAGCCGGGTCCTAAGGCGAAGCAGATCCCTAATCAAATGCCCTCTCTTAGAATGGCTCTGGGTAATGTCAAAATATC
>PVLC010038281.1:0-14970 GCA_004027655.1 Graphiurus murinus | reverse complement strand
AAAAAGGGGGTGGGAGTAGGGAAGCATAGTTATTATTTAGTGAAGTCCTATCTTATTGGAAAATCTTTCATATCTGCTTCCTACACCTTGAAGAGTCCACTTAGCTAGTTTGATACTCAAACTTGGACCACAAAATGGAGGGTTGCTACCTGAATTTCAGGAAGAAACAAGCTAGCCTCTAGGAGATAGGACTTGCATACTTTAGTAGCAACAAAAGGAGCAAGGTGTGCCGTGTGTGTGTGTGTGTATGTGTGTGTGTGTGTGTGTGTGTGTGTGTGTGTGTATGTGTGTGGTGCTGGGGATTGAACCCGGTGGCATTCTACCTCTGAGCTACACTCCCAGCCTTATTTTATTTTTATTTAGAAACAGGGTCTCTGTAGGTTGAGAATCTCACTATTTGCTGAGGCTATCCTGGAACCTATCTCAGTCTCCTAAGTACTAGGATTACAGGTGTGCACCACCACGCTCAGCATGCCTTGTTTTTTTATAAGCTTCATAGCCATGACACTGTGGAGGGCACATTGTTTAGACTGGGATGGAATGCAAACACAGCTGCAAATTAACTGTTGGGAACTCATTACCTATTCAGGTGGACTCCACAAGCCAACATCTTGTTGGAGAGGTTTTGATTTGTCTTGTGTGGGAGACAGGATTGATGAATCCTAAAATGTTCTTTGACTCCTAAGATCTCTGACTTTCCAAATCAAGTAGGCACAGTTTTCCTATTCTTTGCCCCAGGGCACCGTCAATTTGCGCTAGTCCATGGCAATCCTCTTGTGTCAGCCTCCCAAGCACTCAGATTACAGGCATATGACATCACATCTGGTTTCTATTCACCTACTATTAAATCTTAATTGGCTATATCTTGGATTCACCCCCTTTCATTCAGTGTTTCTTTCCAACTTTTTTTTTTTTTTTTTGATCCTGGAGATTGAATCCAGGGGCATTAACCTTTGAGCTACACCCCCAACCCTATTTTATTTTTAGTTTGCAACAGAATCTCACTGAGTTGCTGAGGGCCTCACCAAATTTCTGAGGCCTGTCTCAAAATTGTGATCCTCCTGTCTCAGTTTCTCAAGTACTGGGATTACAGGTGGGCCCTATCTCACTTGGCTTCTCCTACGCTGTTGATTTCCTCCCAGCTCTTCTTTCTTTTCTTTTTCAAACTCACACACTCCCTCCTTTCCTCCTTCCTATACTACTTTATTTTCTCTCTTCTCTTCCCATGACGGTCTCCCCCTCCTTCCTGCTCTCTGTCTTACCCTAGTTTGGACATGCTGCAGACCTCTGCGCCCGCCACCATTGGATGCCAGGGGCTGTCACTCTGCAGCGGGGGCGCTCCTATTGGCTGGGCTGGAGGCGGGGGGGATCGGAGCCAACTATAAAAGCTTGTGCCGGCTGCGGTGCCCCGAGTGGCTCTGACAGGACGGGTCGGGAAGGGACCCCTGGCCGGGAGGTGGACGCCGAGAACCTCGGTCTCCGCACCGCTTCTCCCTTCTTGCCCAGCTGGAGGCCCTGCTTCCGAGCCCCGCGACCCTCGGCCACCGTCCCCGCGTCCTCGAGGGCCCCTCGCCTACCCTGCGCGCGCCGTGCCCAGTCCCGCCGCCGCGATGAGCGAGGTGAGGGGGGGTCCCGGGGGCGAGGGCGAGGGCGAGTGCGGCTCCCGGGAGACTCTGGGGCTCCCACCGCCCCTCCAGGAGAGTGCCCGCCACCGGGCCCTGCGAAGCGATTGTGCGAGTCGCTTTTGGGGTGACTGGAGTGGCTGTAGAGGGAGGGAACTGAGCCCTCCCTTGATGAGTCCTCTCCTGGGGTGCTGCGCTCTGCATCTGTCCTCTGCTGTGAGGTTCTTTGGCTTCCCTCTCTGCCTCGCCTAGGGTGGTATTACTCTTGCACCCTTTAAGTACCGCCCAGCCAGAACTCCATCCCAGGCCCCCGGGGACCAGTCACTTTCCTCCTTTTGGGAAGGTGGCGCTTCATTCAGGAATGTTGGTGCCTGCCCTCCTTCACTTTCCTTCCTTCCTTCCTCCCTCCCTTCCTTCCTTTCCTCCATCCTTTCCTTTTTTCGTTGTTTTCATAGTACTGGGGATTGAACCCAGGGCATTCTACCTCCAAGCTACACCCCCAGCTCTCCTTTATTTATTATTTTGAAACAGGATCTCACTAACTGAGGTTCTCACTACTATGCTGAGATCCTCCTGTTTCAGCCTCCCAAGTACTGGGATAATAGGCATGTGCTACCATGCTCAGCTTTGGAGACACCATTTCTGATAGTCACACACCCTAGGCATGTCCAGCTCTTGGGGAGATGCCCCCCTTCAAGAGTAGACTCCCTCCGTGGTGTCTGTTACATCTGTGGTGTTCATTGGAGGCGCCCCCAAGTCCTTTAACTGCTTTAATCTTTTCAGAGAACACTGTCCATGGTGGGGTCAAAGAAGAGGGTATTGGAAAGACCTCTCCCATTGTCTGGCTGTATTTGTAATCTCCTACCCAGGCACAACCCCGTATCCTGAGAAAAGGTTGTCCTTCCCAAGGAAGTTGGTCCGGACAGTGGCATACATGCTGACTCTCTGTGACCCCTTTTCTAGTACACAGGTCCTTGGGTTCAATCCAGCTTCTTAACTATAAGACAGACCCCAGCTCTACTACTTACTAGCTATGTGGCCTTAGGCAAATTGCAAAACTTTTCTGTGCTTCAGCTGTTTAGCTGTAAAATGGGGAAAATGCTGGTTGTTCTGATGACTAAATATGCAAAGTACTTGGAACAATACCTGGTGCAGACTCAATATATGTTAGCTATTGTGTGTGTGTGTGTGTGTGTGTGTGTGTGTGTGTGTGTGTGTGTGTGTTTCCAGTTAGAGTAGTTCAGAAAACTAGCACAAGAATTCCCAAGGACAGATGGTTAGTGAAGACCCAGAACCTGGGGGTAAGATACTAAAGATGATTTTCAGTAGGAGCCTTGTTGGCTCCTACCAGATGTTGTCACCTAGGGAGCTAATTAGTGTCAATTACTATGTTGTCTTGGTTGCCATGTCCACTTACTTTATCCTGGAAAATTCAGCTAGTCTGGGGGCTTGCAGGAAAAAAAAGTTGTTGCAGTCCCTTAGCTGGTTATAACTGTGACCATGGCAGCCTTTCAGAAAGAGAAAAAAAAAAGGATCAACCTTCTCATATCTTGCTTTTTTCAGCCTTCTTTCCACTGAGGTCTAGGGTTCAAACCACTCCTCCCCAGCTCAGTGTTTCTAAATCTGAGAGTTTATTCTAAGTCCCCTGGGAGTATATTCCGAGGCTGTGCCAATGTAAAGATTTGTGCTTAGCCTATGCTCTGGGGAGAAGTGCAGGGCACACTACAGGGACTGGCATTTAGAGTAGTGTTTGGTGGCGTGACAAAGCTGTTTTGTTGCAAGGAAAACAATTTGGTGCTTGCCAGGGAGAAGTCAAGTCTTGGGTCCCCTCCTGACAGTAGCTAAACTTGGTTAGCCTCAGTTAGGGACTGAGCCCAGTGATGAGGGTAAGATCCTTGGAGGGGAACTAATTCAGTGTGTGCAAGACTGCCCATCCTCCTAGGCTGTCAGTGTAAACTGGCTTTAACTAGTAATTTAGCCATGGAAGCTGCCTCCCAATGTGGAGCTCAGGGCGGCTTCAGGGACAAGTATTTATAATATCCAGAGACAACTAACTGGGTATACACAGAGACCAGTTGTCTCTGAACCAGGTCTCCAAGGGGCTTTTGCTCCCCTAGAGGCCAATACCACCCTGTTTTCTTCCTCTCACAAAAACCATGATGAAAAGCGGAAGTGTTGCCAGGAGCTCTGGAGATCCACGGAGACTCCAAACTGCTTGTTACTCCCAGCCCAGCTCCATGGGTCTCTTCTTTCAGGCTGAAGTGCCCAGGCCATGAAAGCCCTGTGCACCCTGAATCTTATGTAAGTTTCACCTTCCTCCCTGCCACCTCCTTATTTTCTTGCTTTGAGAAACTGCATGAAATGAGGAGGAGATTTGGGATGTCTTCAAGAGTTTTTCCATTTCAATCGCAGAACAAAACTTGGGGTGGAACCTCCAGTAGCTGACAATGTAGGGGTTCTGGTTGAGTTGCCCGGGAGACTCAGCGGTTCTCTGCTGTCACTCAGTACTGCAGCAGAGCGTTTCCCTGTGAGTGTGTGTGCTCGTGCACAGAGGCACTGCAGGGCTCATCTCCAGCTTAACTGCATTCACACCTGCAGGCAGGACTTGATTGCTGTGAATCAGTCTGTCTTCTGTAGTTTAATAACTTTCTCCCAACCTCAGTGAAGGCTGAGAACAGGAGATACATTCAGTCTCCAGGGGTTCTTTCCTATAATATCTCTTCGTGCATCGTAGCTGGCTGCTTAAAAGTGGAATTGCAAGTTGCTCTGTGACGCTGTTGCATTTATCATCTGTGAAGAACCTAGCTGCAGGAATCCCTTGGTCCAGTACTCATTCCACTGAAATGGGAGTCTTGGTGTTAATGGTGACAATCTGTATAGTGTCTGTCCTGTGTTTGGGCTGGCAGGGCCTGGAGCAAGGGACAGATCACCTAGATCATTAGGGACAGCTTAGAACCTTGCTCCCTCCTTTCCTTTGCACATCTTGTCTGCATACCCACACAACGGACATTCAAGCTGCGTGACGCAATTCTGTTGTGTCTTCTGCGAGTCAGTTGTTAGGGAACCTGGTAGAGAGTTGGAGGAAATCTTAGTTTCTCTCATTGATATTTTATTATTATTATGGTTATATTGGACATACAACACAGAAGTACTAGCTACTTCTTATTGGAATGCCTTTATCTCCGGCATTCTAGATGGCACGTAACAATAGGGGAGCAGGAACTTGGTTCTCAAGCTTGCTTACCCCTTCCTTGGCCACTCATTTAGGTTGTTGGCTTTACCTGCTTGAGTGGGAGCTTTCTGGCTGATAGAAAGTGGATGACTTTGTCATCCTGTGACCTGGATTGATTAGTCTTTCTCCTAAGTGGCAGCTGTGATCAATCACCCAGTAAGATGTCAGGTTTCTATGGGGCAGGCAGCCATAAGTAATGTGGCTGGAGTCCAGACACCCAAACCTGATGATGCACCTCTCATGTCTGCGTGTGGAGGGTCTTAGCTGAAGAGAGTGATGGAGATCAGGTTGTTGGTGGAAGAGAAGATAGATCACTAATTGTCTCTGGAAGGTGGCGGTTCTGTGAATGCTTCTTTCTACTTTTTTATATTTCCAAGTGGTCTATCATAAATCTATCTTACCATAGGAAAAAAAGAAACTTAGTTTTGCAAAAACTCTTCAAGATGCCAGGCATGATGGCTCACACTTGTAATCTTAGTACTTGGGAGACTGAGACAAGAGGATCACAGGTTCAAGGACAGCCTCAGCAAGTAGTAAGACTTTCATCAACCCAGTGAGACCCTGTTTCAAAATAAACATAAGCCGGGCGTGGTGGCGCACGCTTGTAATCCCAGCATTTGGGAGGCTGAGACTGGAGGATCCGGGTTCACGGCCTGCCTCAGCTACCTAGTGAGGCCCTCCACAATTTACTGAGACCCTGTTTCAAAATAAAGACTAAAAAATAGGGTTGGGGGTGTAGCTCGGAGGTAGAATCCCCTGAGTTCAATCCCCAGTACTGCAAAAAAAAAAAAAAAAAACATAAAAAATAGGGCTGGGGTGTAGCTTGGAGGTAGAATGCCCCTGAGTTCAATCCCTAGTACCACACAGACACAAAAAGAACTCTTTAAGATAGAAAGTTAGCTTATATCTTCCACCAAAATAACCTAAAAAATATCAAAACAATTTAGTTGATAAAATTTCAAACTTGTTTAAGAGCTCCTAAGATAATTTGGTCTATTCTTCTTATTTCAAAGGGGAGGAAACCAAGACCCAAAAGTTATCTAAGTTTACATAGTACTAAAACCAAAGCTAGGGCACAGTACTGCTGACTTCTCACTCCCAAACTCTCCTTAAGGTCCTTTAACTTGTTACACCAGTGAGCACAGAATAATTTGATTTATGTGCAACTTTTATTTTATTTGTTTTTGTGGCACTAGAGATTAAACCCAGGAGGTTCTACCACTGAGCTACACTCCCAGACCTTTTTTATTTTGAAACAGGGTCTCGCTAAGTTATTGCATGCTGGCCTCAAACCTGCAATCCTCCTGTCTCAGCCTCCCACATATGAAGATTATAGGTGTGTGGCACTGTGCCTAGATACATGCAAATTTTTTTGGTGCTGGGGATTGAACCCAGAGGTGTGTTCAACCTCCAAGCTAAACTCAGTGCCCCCCCCCCTTTTCGTGCGGTACTAGGAATTGAACCCAGGGACTTTCTACCTCCAAGCTACACCCCCAGCCCTATTTTATTCTTATTTTGAGAGGTCTCACTAGATTGATAAGAGTCTCACAACTTGCTGAGGCTGTCCTCGAACCTATGATCCTCCTGTCTCAACCTCCCAAGTACTGGGATTACAAGGGTGCACCACCACACCTGACTTAATTTTGTTTGTTTAATTTTGAAACAGGGTCTCACTGAGAAGTGCATTGTTTTATAGATCTATATTCTTTTTTTTTTTTTTGCGGTACTGGGGATTGAACTCAGGGGCGTTCTACCTCTGAACTATACCCCCAGCCCTATTTTTTTATTCTTTATTTTGAAACAGGGTCTCACTAAGTTGCAGAGGGCCTCACTAGGCAGCTGAGGCTGACCTCGAACCTGGATCCTCCTGTCTCAGTCTCCCAAATGCTGGGATTACAAGCATGCACCACCACGCCCGGCTAGGTTTATATTCTAGACCTGCTGTCCCAAATAGCTCGAAGAGTAAGCTAAGTCAGAAGCAGATTCGAAACCACTTTTCTCAAGAGACCTGCTTCCCTTTGAGGTGCCTATGAATGAGGGCCTGTGAGCCTAGAACTTGTTATGCTCTCGCCACCGCTCAGGCTCACAGAAGCCTGATTTCTGTTTCCCTCTGGGCTGACACCCCCACCCTCCATGATGCCTACCTAGGCTTCCCAGCACCCTCCCAGGGAAAAGAGGTGCCATTTGCAGATCTGTTGTCCTTGGTACTGCCTCCCGCCCACACAGAGCCCTTCAGCTGAGTGTTTGCTTTGCAGGCTTGGGGGGGATTAATACGTTTATTTTAGGACATTGACACCATGGGTGGGATGCACAGAGAAGATTATAGTAATAAATGATGCTTTGGCACCTGTGTCTCTCCCCTACCCCTACCCCAGTATGGGATAGAGGCACAGCTCCAAACCATGTGCAGAGCACCACAAGCAAACACTCATTAAAAAGTGGCAGCCCATGCTGGGGGACTGGCTGGGCCGTTGACTCACCCCGTGTCATGTGCTAGCATGGCCTGGGACTTTTGCCTCTGCCTCCAGTGGGGTACTGCTATTCCAGGAACTGGGTGGGATGGCCCAGGGTAGAGGGACCTGCCACAGGCTTGGGAGCTAGGGCTGTGTGAGGTTCTGCATTGTCATAGGAAGCATCTAAGACGGAGGGCATGTGGGGTAGATTCCACCTATTTGGAGAGGACTGTTTGTAGTCAGAACCTGGGGGAAGGGTTTCTATTGTTATCTTTTTTTTTTTTTTTTTTTTTTGCAGTACTGGGGATTGAACTCAGGGGCATTCTACCTCTGAGCGACACCCCCAGCCCTATTTTTTTATTCTTTATTTTGAAACCGAGTCTCACTAAGTTGCGGAGTGCCTCACTAGGTAGCTGAGGCTGGCCTTGAACCCGGATCCTCCAGTCTCAGCCTTCCGAATGCTGGGATTACAAGTGTGCGCCACCACGCCCGGCTCTGTTGTTATCTTGAGGGTGACCTTGAGCACATTTCTCTGAAGCTGTTGGAGGACTGCAGCTGGTTGCTGCACTGAGAGAACTGGAACAGTGCCAACAGTGCTCCAAACACGGTAGGCTAGGGTCATCCGGGGTACTGGGGATCCCGGAGGCCTCCAGGTCTGTCAGCAGTGACCTTCATTTGACATTGGAGGCCAGCAGGGATAAAGATCTCTAGGAGAGCTGCGTGCAGTTGTACACCCCTAGAATCCCAGTACTGGGGGAGGCTAAGGCTGGAAGATGGCAGATTCCAGGCCAGCCTCAGCAACTTAGTGAGACCCTGTTTCAAAATAAAAAATAAAAAGGGCAGGGGCTGTAGCTTGGGGGTAGAATGCCCCTGGGTTCAATCCCCAATAACAACAACAAAACAACAACAACAACAACAACAAAAAGGTCCCTAGGAGGTAGGGGTGGAAAACCTTTGTCACCGCTTGGAAGCGTGCCCACCAGCTCCTATTCCCCTTTACCACCTGCATCTATAGAGCAAGCAGGGAGTTTATGAAGTCTAGGATTTAAGGCAATAGGAAGGCAGAAAAGGGGCCTTTTTAAAGGCTTGTATGTGGAATTTGTAGGACTTGCGCTCTTTTTAGGCTTCTCTGCCCTGACCAAGATTCTGAGTCCTTGGACCTATCTGTTTAAGCGAAGTGACCCCCCCCCCGCCCCCACGACTAGAATGTGTTGTCATGGGTTTTCATTTGCCTAGCACGAAGATTGGCTCAGGTACAACCAAGTGACCTTGTTCCTGGTGATTGTTGCTGCTAACAACCTGTGATCCCTTTTACAGAGACTGGGATTTGAAGAGTATGGAGGAAACTGGAGAGTTCACCCTTCCCAAGACTAGCTTTAACTCCCTGCTTGGAGCAGAGAGGGTGATACTAGCTTCCCTCTTCTGGTGACAATGGTTGCTGTGGTAACACATGAAAGAGGAAAGCAACAAAGGAGGAAAGCAGCAGGAGAAGGGGGCAGGGTGCCTCAGGGCTAGAGTCGCAGGGTGCCTGCTTCCCAGTTGGCAGGCAGCAGGGAGTCACCACCGAGTTGCTGCTGAGTTGCTGCTGCTGGCCTGACTGTTTTTAGGTGCTTTGCCAAGACACACTACCTTGTGAGCAAGAAATAGACTTACACAGAGGCTATTTGTGTGTCTATTGTGATACAAAGGAGGACAAAAGCCAGGCATGGTGGCACACACTTGTAATCCCAATACTTGGGAGGCTGAGACCCGGAGGATCCGGGTTCACGGCCAGCCTCAGCTACTTAGTGAGGCTCTCCACAAATTAGTGAGACTGTTATGGGGTACGGCGATCCCCCAAATCGTATGTCCTTGGTATTCGTGGTAAAAAGAATTTTAACACGTACCAGTCAGAAACATCAGGCAGGGTTTATTTCAGGAACTCAGGGGGAAACCGGGAGAAAAGGGGAAGGGAAGGCATGGAGCGGGAAGGGGAGGGCAAAACCCGCGCGGATCAGGGAGGTGAGTCGGGGTAGAAGAGGAAGTGGGCGTCTTGTGACTCCACTTTTATCCCAGGAGGATGGGCACGGGAAAGGGTTTGGCTCCTCCTCTTCCTCAGATTCAGGTGGGCGAATAGGTGGTCAGATAGGTGGGGGCAGGACTTCCGGAGATTAGGGCGTGGAACTCAGGTGAGGCAGGGCTTCCGGAGATTAGGGCGTGGGCCTCAGGTGAGGCAGACTTCCTAAGAAGAAAAAAAAAACCAACTTCCAACGGGTGGAGTTAGCTTAACTCTCCAGATTTTAAAAAACTGTATTTTAAAAACTATATTTTCATCCATGCTAAAAAAATTTAAAAAAAAAAGTAAATTGATCCTCAAAAAAAAACCTATATTTTCCTGGATAAAAACTATATTTTCCTGGATCCTCCCAATACCATCCTCCTTCCTAACTTTTCGCTTCCTAATCTACCTCATCAAGACCTTGTTTCAAAATAAAGAATAAAAAATAGGACTGGGGGTGTAGCTCGGAGGTAGAATGTCCCTGGGTTCCATCCCCATCCCCAGTACCAAAAAAGAAAAGGACAGAAGGACCTGACCCGATGGAGAGATGGAGAGGTAATGCATTTATTCTCCTCAACACTGATCTCCTCCCTCTCTCTCTCTCTGGTTCTAGGGCTAGAACCTAGGCACACCCTCCCTCCAAGCTACCCCCCAGCCCTATTTTACTATTATTATGGGTCTCACTATGTTGAGTCTCGCTGTTTGCTGAGCTGTCCTTGAGTCTGCGGGGCTGTGTGCCCCCCCTCCCCATACTGGGAGCCAGGGCATGCACTCAGCGCTGGTGCCCATGTATCTTTTTTTTTTTTTTTTCCCCTGTGGTACTGGGGATTGAACGCAGGGGCATTATACCTCCGAGCTCCAACCCCAGCCCTTTTTTAAAATTTTTTATTTTGAAATAGGGTCTCACTAAATTGCAGAGGGCCTCACTAAGTAGCTGAGTGTGGCCATGAACCTGTACTGGGATTACAAGCATGCGCCACCATTCCCAGCTTCCTTGACCTTTTAGTATTGTTATTCCTCAAGATTTGGTCCTAGGTCTGCTCTTTTCTTTCTTTCTTTTCTTTTCTTTTCTTTTTTTTTTTTTTTGCAGTATTGGGGATTGAAGGCAGGGGAATTCTACCTCCAAGCTATACCCCCAGCCCTATTTTTTTATCCTTTATTTTGAAAAAGGGTCTCAGTAGCTGAAGCTGAATGCTAACCCTTGATCCTCCTGTTTTAGCCTTCCAAGTATTGGGATTGCAAGCATGTTCCACCATGCCTAGCTGCTTCTAATGCTTGTAATCCCAGTACTTGGGAGGCTTGAGGCAGGAGGATCTCAGGTTCACAGCCAGTTCAGCTACTTAGTGAGACTCTCCACAACTTAGTGAGACCCTGTTTCAAAATAAAGAATAAAAAATAGGACTGAGAGCTGGGTGTGGTGGCGCACATTTGTAATCCCAGTACTTGGGAGGTCTCACCGGAGGATCCGGGTTTGCGGCTACTTCACAACTTAGTGAGACCCTGTTTCAAAATAAAGAATAAAAAGTAGGACTGGGGGGTGTAGCTTGGAGGTAGAATGCCCCTGGGTTTCATCCCCAGTACTGCAAAAAAAAAAAAAAAAATAGGACTGGGGTTGTAGCTCAGAGGTAGACTGTCCCTGGGTTCAACCCCTAGTACCACAAAAAATAAAAAATATAAAAGGGCTGGAGATGTAGCTCAGAGGTAGACTGTCCCTGGGTTCAATCCCCAGTACCAAAAATTAAAAATAAAAATAAATGTCCTGAGCCAGGCGTGGTGGCGCACGCTTGTAATCCCAGCATTTGGGAGGCTGAGACCGGAGGATCCGGGTTCGAGGCCAGCCTCAGCTACCTAGTGAGGCACTCCGCAACTTAGTGAGACTCAGTTTCAAAATAAAGAATAAAAAATAGGGCTGGGGGTGTAGCTCGGAGGTAGAATGCCCCTGAGTTCAATCCCCAGTACCACAAAAAAAAAAAAAAAAAAGAATAAAAAATAGGGCTGGGGGTGTAGCTCGGAGGTAAAATGCCCCTGAGTTCAATCCCCAGTACCATAAATAAATAAATAAATAAATAAATAAATAAATAAATGTCCTGGTTGTAGCTGGAGAGGGCAAGTATAGGGTGCTTTCCTTTTCTGGAAGAGGAAAGAAATAAAAATAGTTACTCTCAGGGAAATAGTAGGAAAGGAGAGGGTGTAGCTGTCATGTCCCTCTCTGCAGTCCCAAAGTCTAAAAAAATAAAAGCCCTATGCCATCCTGCCTCCCCTCTTCTTCCTCATGAGAAGGGAGAGAGTACACAACTCTGAACTGCAAAAGAAATAAAAGAGTACCCGGGGGAGTCAGCAGCCACAGGCATGATGATAGAGTGGAACATTGGTTTAGGAGGCCCAGAGGTGAGGAGAAGGAACATAGAAAGGGAGGCCAGGAAAGAAGCAGCCCCTCCAGGGAAGGGCCAGAGTCGAGGGCCTCCTGGTTGCTAATTAGCACTGGCTCTATACTGAGATGTAAGAAATATCTAGTCCTGTGTGGGCAACCGAGCTGAACTGAATCAAGCTCTGAGCTCGTGTAAACTTGGAATGGCAGCTTTGAATATAAGCAAGGGGTCATTTGTTAAGGAAAGCAGCAAGCTGGGCCTCAGGTGAGCTCTGAAGGGACAGATCTGGCCATGGCCATCTTCCAGGGGTCACAGAGCAAGCTCAGAAGGAAAGCCAGAGCCAGGGTGGAGCAGGCACCTGAGTCAGTAGGCATAGCCTGGGATTAGGTCCTCACATAACATGATAACATTGCCCCTTAGCCAGACGTGGTGGTACACGCTTGTAATCCTAGTACTTGGGAGGCTGAGACAGGTAGATCACAGGCAACTTAGTGAGGTCCTCTGCAATTTGGTGAGACCCTGTTTCCAAATAAAAATAATAAAAATAGGGCTGGAGCTGGGCGTGGTGGCACATGCTTGTAATCCCAGCATTTGGGAGGCTGAGACTGGAGGATCCAGGTTCTCCGCCAGCCTCAGCTACCTAGTGAGGCACTCCGCAACTTAGTGAGACCCTGTTTCAAAATAAAGAATAAAAAATAGGGTTGGGGATGTAGCTCAGAGGTAGAATGCCCCTGAGTTCAATCCCCAGTACCGCAAAAAAAAAAAAAAAAAATAGGGCTGGGCGTGTAGCTCAGAGATAGAACACCCCTGGGTTCCATCCCCAGCACCACAAAGAGATTGTTCCTTAACGGGAGGACAGGCCCCTGTTCCTAGTGTTCCCTGTGCAGGGTAGAGGAAGAAAGTGTTGGAGACTGTGGATTAGGAGACAGGGCCTGGGCTACAGCTGCCTGACCATGGGAATGGAATGATTTCTAAGGCTTTCCTTCCTACCTAGGAACTGTTCTGCTGTATGGGAGAGCTTGTTTAGTCAAGTCCATGGTTTTGATTGGAGACTGAGAGGTAGCTTAGGACAGTGTTCAAGAGTCCATGCTGAGCCAGGGTAGTGGCTGTCATGGGTCAGCACGATACCTCTTGTGGGTCCTTGGCTTCTGTGGAGAAAAGAATTTCAACATGTGCCAGTCGGACAAAGGCAGGAGTTTTATTTCGGAAAGTGAGGGGCTGGAGGGAGAAGACGGGTGAGCGGAGATCATCTGGGCCAAGAAGGTCTTTGCAGCCTTTGTAGTTCTTTTTAGAACTCCCAAGAGGGGCTGGGCGTGGTGGCTCATGTTTGTAATCCAAGTACTTGGGAGGCTGAGACCAGAGGATCCAGGTTCTCAGCCAGCCTCAGCTACTTAGTGAGGCCCTCCACAACTTAATGAGACCCTGCTTCAAAATAAAGAATAAAAAATAGGACTTGGGGTATATCTCAGAGGTAGAATGCCCTTGGGTTCAATCCCCAGTACCGCAAAAACAAACAAACAAACAAAAAAACTCCCAAGAGGGGGTGGGCACAGTGGAGGTTTGGACCTCCTCTTCCTCAGGCTTCCTAGCAACGATGGGTGGTGGCTGGCTGAGGTGTGACCTTTGTCCTCTCCCTGAATCTCTGGAATCTCCGTGGGGAAAGAGGCCCTAAAGATTAAAGGTGTGGGCTCATAGAAGTGTCAGCCTCAAACCAGACACACCCTATAGGGTGGAGTGAGAGATTATGAACTCTCCAGATTTTAAAACTATATTTGTCCTTTTCCTTCCCAATCTGTCCCCTTTCTGCCTAAATTTTTATTCCTTCTATTCTACCTCATCAGTGGCTAATTCCAATACTTAAGAAGCTGAGAATGGAAGTTCACAGGTTTGAGGTTTGCCTCAGCTTCTTACTGATACCCTCAGCAACTTAGTGAGACCCTATTTAAAAAAAAAAAAATGGGGCTGGAGATGTAGCTTGGAAGTAAAATGCTCCAGGGTTCAATCTCCAGTACCTCAGTTTCCTGATCAACGAAATAAGAATAATAACAATACCTATTTTATAGGGCTGTTATAATGATTCAGTGTGTTAGTGTTTTTGTTTGTTTTTGCGGTACTGGGGATTGAACTCAGGGGCATTCTACCTTCGAGCTATAACCTTAGCCCTATTTTTTATTCTTTATTTTGAAACAGGGTCTCACTAAGTTGCGGAGAGCCTCACTAGGTAGCTGAGGCTAGCCACGAACCTGGATCCTCCGGTCTCAGCCTCCCAAATGCTGGGATTACAAGCGTGTGCCTGACTGTATTAGTGTTTTTGAAGTGGATAAAAAAAGACTGGCACCAGGCGTGGTGGTGCACAGCTGTTATCCCAGTACATGGGAAACTGAGACAAGAGGATCACAGTTTCAAGGCCAGCTTTAGAAATTTAGAGACCCTGTTTCACAACAGAAAAATTAAAAAGGACTGAAAGTATAGCTTAGAGGTAGCTAATTTCCAGTACCAAAAAAGAAAAAGAAAACCAACCGGCACAGAGTGTCATAGATGTGGCTATTAATAAAACAGGTGTGAGCCGGGCGTGGTGGCGCACGCTTGTAATCCCAGCATTGGGGAGGCTGAGACCGAGGATCCGGGTTCGCAGCCAGCCTCAGCTACCTAGTGAGGCACTCCGCAACTTAGTGAGACTCGGTTTCAAAATAAAGAATAAAAAATAGGGCTGGGGGTGTAGCTCGGAGGTAGAATGCCCCTGAGTTCAATCCCCAGTACCGCAAAAAAATAAATAAATAAATAAAATAAAACAGGTGTGGTAACATTCCAGAATCCTTGATTTCCAGCTCCCCCGGTCAGGTCTGAAAGGAGAAGGAAGGACTGGCCAAGCCATTTGGGGTTTGTTATTTGTGGTCAGAAAAGCTCAGTCCTGAGAGAGGTAGGAGCCCTGAGCAGCCTGTGATCTGTACCTGCTGGGCTGAGGGGCTGAGAGAGGCTGAGAAATGCTGGCCTGGCACAGCGCCGCAAGTCCTCTTGCTCCTGCAGAGGCGCGTGTGTAAGAGGTACTCAAGACGTGTGGTTTCTGGTTCACCCAGAGAGGTTTACTTGAAGTATGGATAGTCTGATGGTTTGCATGTGGACATACCAAAGGCCCTCAGTCCATCTAGAACAGGACCAGGTTGAGGCAGCCTCCAGGGACCAGTGGAGGCTTGAACCATATACAGAAAGACAGCTTGTGACCCAAGGGTCCCTGCCCCCAAACCTCAGCAGAGCG
>PVLC010038280.1:0-14827 GCA_004027655.1 Graphiurus murinus | reverse complement strand
CATTCCCTCCCCCTCCCTCCCCCTAAGGTTCACTTCAGTGAGTGACCTTGATATGATTGTGTAGGTACATCATGTGCTTTAGGGTGTCCCTCTGCCCCATGCATCCACTACAATTAAATCAGCTTCTTTGCTTATCGAGGATCTCTCTTTTTCATCTGGAGACCCTCCTATGCCCCATCTTCTCCCTAGCATCCACATACTTTTCAATAAGCTATTGTCATTCAAATAATAATGTCTCTGTTTATTTTAATAACTGAAAAATTCCTTCCAAATTGTTTTTATGGTAGAGCTTAAGATTAGATTTTTTATTGATCATTTATGAACACTGTTTAAAGTAGCAAGGAATTACATTACCTGAATTTGTTGGACATGGCATTTTTCCCCTGTTTTTATATTTTCAATTTTCCCTAATAACAAATAAAATACAGTGGTAGCTATAGGATGAGGGACTAAATTATACTGATACCAGTACAACCAGTACACACACTGTGAAATATTCTTTAAAAAAAAACAACTTATTTTTTCATTTGAAGTAAATTTTATCAACTTATATTAAGAAATTGGTTTTTGGAAGAGCACATTTTTAAACGTTAGCTATTTTAGAAGTAAATTTAGAATAGCTGTAAATATGTAGATATTAAGAAAGCACAATGTACTACTTTTCTTTCCTTTTAATTTTATTAATTTACCTTCCTTATCACATGTCTTCAACCTCTTACAATTGGAGTTCTCCAATGTTATTTCCATTAAAAGTCATTCTTAGGTTGCAAGTGGCCTTTGATGGTTAATAATCCTATGATAGTTATTTATTATTGTACTCAACATCTCTGACCCTGGCAACCACTGTTATTTTTATTCTCTCCATAGTTTGGCCTCTTCTAGAAGGTCATATAATTGGAATTACACAGTATACCACTGTTTCATATTGCCTTCTTTCACTTAATAATATACACTTAAAATTCATCCTTATCGTTTGATGCTTTTATAGCTCATTGCTTTTTAGGGCTAAATAATACTCCATTGTTTAAATACACCACAGTTCATTTATTCGTTCACCTGCAGAAGGACTTCCTGGTTGCTTCCAGGTTTTGGCAATTATGAGTAAAGCCCTTGTAAACATCTGCATGCAGGCTTTTGTGTGGACATAAGGTTTTCAACTCATTTGAGTAAATACCAAGGAGTGTAGTTGCTGGGTCATATGATAAAAGTATGTTTAGTTTATGTAAGAAACTGCCAAATGGTCTTCCAGCGTGGCCATGCCATTTGCATTCCCAACACTAATGAATGAGAGTTCCTGATGCTCCACCAGTTCCTTGTCAGGAGGATGCTCCTTTTATTGCAGTCTTTTCCCTTCTCAATTTCATCTGCTCCTATGACATCACCCATTATTTATGACCAAATGAATGTTATGTCCCCTTCCACTTGGATATCTTAAAGGTTCTTTACGTAGCAAGTTTGAAACTAAATGCCTAATTGGACTCCGTAAGATTTCTTCCTGGGAAGAAGTCAGGACCTGGGTCAGACACTATTGATTGTGTCACTCAACATTTATTTCTAGCCATGTTCTTCTTGCATGTCTTTGATATCCAAGTGGAAAATGTTAAACACTTTTTCAGCCTTTCTCCCTGCCAGCAAGACATAAGAGAGTCTACAGCAGGAATAGGGGAAGAAGGAGGAGGAGAGCCTATGGGAAAGTTTCTGTTTTTCTGATATAAGGGTAGATGAAGCAAGCAGCAGTACTCCTTCCCTTCTTGTTACCATGAATGCTCACCTGCTGTCTGGAACTCTAGCTGCTGTGTTAATTGTGAAGATGAGGCCAGGAGAAACTGTCTGACATCATGGAGCCTCTCAGCCAGTGAGCAATTGAGAACATTAAGTACCTGTATCATGACTTATTTTTTTGTCTTTGAGAAAACAAAACCATGTATTTTATATAATTCCTAATTATTTTTATTATTTACTACCAAATTGATCCATTAATGTCTACTAATTAATAGCACTACTGTCCTCCTAGATATGTAGACTGAAATAATTCACATAACCTTCAAATCCTTTCATGCTCCCACAGACCAAAAAGCAGTCCAGCATCTACTTCTGTCTGTTATGCAGAGATTTTTTTCCCCTATTTTATTCTGATTTTTTTCTACTCTGTCAAGGTGATGATCTTTTCAATCATAGTACCATACTTACTCTTTTTAAACTTCTTACCTTTCTAATCAATTGTCACATTGTCATCAGTTATTCTAAAACACAGGTAATAACTTTTCTACTAAAAAGCTCTCACTAAGTCTTACGTTTTCAGCAATGGAAGAACATAGAAATATCTCACATAACCCTCCTGGATGAAATCAATAAAAGAATTTCTCATTTTTATTTTAAGAATTTTTAAAAATATTATTCATTTGAGAAGGCAAGAAAATAAGGAATCTGCGAAGGTCCCAAAGTAGAATGAAAATGAAAAACAAAACAAGAACAAAATCTTTCACCCTGAGTGAATTTGACAAACCTTGGTGAACTTAAGCTTCCATTTTAAAGGCTATAATAGCATGAAAGAGCCTTTTTATGCCAAGGAATATCATGAGAGACCCTCTCCTACAGCTGGCACCCTATATGGCCTCCCTGTTAGTGCTCAGGTGAACAAGAGGCAATCCCTTCGTACAAAGTTAGATAGCAGGGGAACTCGACTTTCTTGACTGGAGGGGGAGGGGACAAATTTTCTCTGGGAATTTGTCATTCATCACTAGCTTTTAGGGAGGTTTAGTGCCACACAGGTAGCCGGACTTCTTGCTGCAGGTATAATTCTGAGACCTGAGGATTTAATTTGAATGATCCTATTCTGGAGATGCCCATAAACAATAGACTAAAGTAAATTGTCATCACAATTTGTCTCTAACAATTCCTAGAGATAAAGTTTCATAGATCCAGAGCTAACAAAAAAAAAATAGAAAATTCATAAGAGGAAGACGTATTTCTAATAAATATCAGCAAAAATACAAGACACCAGAATCATAGTTCAACAAATAATTTGGGTACTTTAATTATCTGTTATAGAAGATAACAGAAGTGTGCTCTATAGCTTTGAGAATAAGACAGGCTTGAAAACAATCCTCTAACTGAGATAATTCACTGGATTTGGGAAACATCTAAGTTGAGCTTATAGAAATTAAAAATTTAAATAACTAAAATAAGCAACAAATAATCTGAACAGCAGATTACACACAATTTAAGAAGATATTAGTACATTGGAAGATGGATTTGAATCATACATGGAAATTGAAGCCAGGCAGATAAAGGAATGAAAAATGTAAAGGAGATGTTAAAAGACACAAGAGTTTAAAACGTAAAACAGATCTATCCATAGATTCAGAAGAGATTATATAGGGAATGGGAAATGGGAAAGATACAAAGAAATCACAATGAAAAAATTTCCAGAGTTATCAAATGATGGAAAGCTTAGATCTAGAAATCCCAAATGACTTCCAATCATGATAAATTTTAAAACAAACCGTGCAGTACACTGAACCTGTAATGATGATAATAATAACAACAACAACAATGCTCTTGAAACAGCCAGTTAGGGAGGATGTATTTACAAAGGAATGGCAGACATACCAACTTCAGGACAACAATCATGGAGTAGCATTTTAAACGCACTGAAAATAAGAGGAACAATGCCTTGAACAGTTCAGAGTGAAAGTAGCTGTCAAGAGCAAGAGTAAGCTAATGTTTAGATAAATAAAACTCCTCAGTTGTCCCTTCTGACCTACAGAGTAAAATACAAGCCCCTCTCTAAGTATGGCTCTACACAGTAGTTTTACCCTGCCTTCTCCCATTTCTTTCTTTTGGGGACAGCTTCTCTCTAGCCTTACTAAACACAAAACATCTCTGCTACTTGATATCTACTACATTCTTTCATTTTTTTTTGGTTTTTGCTTTTGTTATGACAAATTCTGTCTTTATGACTGATTGATTATTTTCTCCCCTATATCATAAGTCTCTTGAGCATAAGGAATTATAGTTGTGTTTTTTTTAATGTTGCTATTCACTTGGAATTTAGCATATTGTTTAAGTTCTATTACACAATCAGTAAGTTTTTAAAAAAAATATAATCTAACTTTAATCTGTTAGTTGACATTAATCTTTTTATTTTTTCTGTTCAAGACATGGATGACATGGAACTACTCTGGTATAATATCTTCTTAATCACTTGTGCCCAACTATAACTCTTGAGAAGGATTTCTTAGATCATGAATGGAACAATGTATCAAGCATTCTCTTTTTCACTATTGACTTAAACATTAAGAGCCTTTGGTTTGTTCATTGTGTCCTTTGCTTTGTGGAGTTCACTTCCAGATAAGCTCATTTAAGAGAATGAGTAAATAGCAAGCACTATTCATTGCACTGGATCTTAAATAATAACATAGTTTCTTAAGATGAAATTGTATGTTAAGATGAGTTATTAATCCTTTTCCCACAGCTTTCCTGTTGGTGTGCTGTTTTTGATATGCCCAGATAATACCAGCCTTCTGCTGTTGGTGGGGTATGGTTCTTGAGTATTTTCTAATGGATAACTCTGGTGGTAGATGTCACATTTTAAAATATTGGATTTTCCATGTACTAGCTGTACACTGCTGGGAAATTCAGTTAACTGCAGTGAGTATTGGCTCCCACATTTGTAGATATAATATGAACAGGAATATTGGTGTTTTGTGTGTGTGTGATACTGGGGGTGGGACCCAGGGGCATTCTACCTCCAAGCTACACCCCCAGCTGTATTTTATTCTTTTTATTTTGAAACAGGATTTCAGTAAGTTGCAGGGGGCCTCACTAAGTTGCTGAGGCTTGCTACAAGCCTGCAATCCTCCTGTCTCAGCCTCCCAAGTACTGGGATTACAAGTGTGTGCCACCACACCCCATAGAGATATTGTTTTAAATTGATAAAAATGCATGTGTAATCATTTATAATTTATGACATATTATGCTTATGATACATGTATGGTAGTAGAAAGAGCATTAGTGTGACTGTCAAAAATCTTTTTTCTTGTCTTTGCCAGGAACCAACTGTGTGATCTTTGCCTAATTATTTTATATCTTCAAAAGAGGGAGTTGGATAACACTCAAAGTCATTTAAATTGTGAGAAAGTAATGTGAAATGATAGTGTTGTATCATAGTTTCACTCATTCAATAATACATATTCATGAGATGGTCTGGATTGAGACCCACCTAGATTCTAAATTAAGAGAAGATCAGTGAATTTTAACTATGTATTATAATAGGTAGGATAATCACATAATTTATCTTTAACATTTTTCAGGTCAAAAGGTATATGATTAATAATTACACCAAGACAATGGGGTTATGGTTATAAAGGGGAGGCACAAAGGATCCTTGTGGTGATGGAATAGTTCTGGACTTTGCTTGTCATGGTAGTTAATCAATTTACAGGTAATAAAATTGCAGAGAACTGCACATACACACACACACACACACACACACACACACACACACACACGCTCACATACAATTGCAGGTAAGACTAAGAAAGTTGGAATAAGCTCTGCATCATGCCACAGCATCATGTTCCTAATTTAGATATTATTCTCTGCTTGTGTAAGATGTTCACCATTGGGGGATGTCAGATCCAACACACACTCAAGGACATTTTATAGGAGATATCCTTCTCTCCTCCTATAAGGGGGCAGGTTAGAAGCTTCCTATTTGGGTATGTAGGAACATCTAAAACAATATTCCAGGAACTAAACTCCTAATGTATCCCCTAAACTTGTTGATACTGGAGATTCTATCTGAAAAGAGCATCCTTTTATTCTGCCTGTGGGTTAGGCTAAATTCTTTGGAGTCATTTTTGACTCCTCTCCTCTCATACTCTACATCCTATCTGTTTATGGATTTTCTTGGCTCTACTTCTCACCACTTCCACTGCCACTGTCTTTCAAGCTCTGTCATCTCTTGCCTGAATTATTGCAAAAGCCTCTAAATGAGCTACTGTTTCTATCATTTCTGTCCTTGATTCTTAGCACAGCCTGCAGAATGATCCTGTTAAAACATCAGAGATTCTCCCAGTGTTCTTCAGTTCACTCAGAACAAACCTCCAAGACTTCTTGTTCACCCTCTCATGACTTCCCTGATGCCATACTTTACTTCAGGTGCAGTGTCTTCTTGATCAACACACTGGGTATACTTGCATCTCAGGGTCTTGAACTTCCTGTTTGTATTTTGAAGGAACACTCTTCCCCAGAATGTTCTCACAGTTCACTTTTATCTTTTTCAAATGCCTCCTTCTCAGTGAGGGCTTCCCAACCAACTTACTAAATATCTCAACCCATACCCCCCACTAGCATTTTTTTTTTCTGTGCCCTCTTGCTTTACCTCTGAAGTACTCATCATCTTGATACATACATATGTAGAGAGATCAACTGTATTGTCTCTTTTTCTAGTAGAAGTGAATGCTCCATGAGGTCAGAGATTTTTGTTTTGTTTATTTTGAACACTTCTGTATCTACTGATGATATTAATATTTGAGCCAGGCATGGTGGCACATGCCTATAATCCCAGTAATTGGGATGCTGAGACAGGAGGATCACAGGTTTGAGGCCAGCCAGCCTCAACAACTTAGGTGAGACCTGTTTCAAAATAAAAAAAATAAAAGGTAAAAAGGCCTGGGGTATAGCTCAGAGGTAGAATGCCCCTGAGCTCAATCCCTAGTACAAATATATATATTTCACATTCAGGCGGTCAGAGATAAATACTGTAACAGTTGAGTGAATTAGTACCACACATGCAATTTAGTACCCTCCTTTCCCTGGTTAATATTGTATAAACATATTCTAGTAGACTTAAATGCTCTTTATAAACCTGCCCTTAAAATGCTACATAGTTTGCACTGACTGCATGGATGCACACCATAATTCAAAGTTTTCCTTCAAAGTTGAATATTTAAGTTGCTTGCAGTTTGACACTCTTGTGAATATTGCTGTGGAAAATACTTTGTATGAGCCGGGCGCAGTGGCGCCCGCTTGTAATCCCAGCATTTGGGAGGCTGAAACCAGAGGATCCGGGTTCACGGCCAGCCTCAGCTACCTAGTGAGGCACTCCGCAACTTAGTGAGACCCTGTTTCAAAATAAAGAATAAAAAATAGGGCTGGGGGTATAGCTCAGAGGTAGAATGCCCCTGAGTTCAATCCCCAGTACCGCCAAAAAAAAAAAAAGAAAATACTTTGTATGTAAATATTTACCCAATTTAGCAAACAAATATTTTTCAAATTATTTTTAATAAACCACATATTATAAAAAAAATCAAATAATTCTATAAATGTAATAAAAAAGGAATCTGCTTCCTCTCCTGATTTCAGATGCACAGACAAGATCACTTTCACCTTGTTTAGTTCTTTATTCTGCAAAGTTTGTGTTATTTCTTAATTTGTCATTCTTAGATATTATTGACTTTTTTCTCATCTTTAGTTACTTCAATGTTTAGTATTTATGTTACTATAAATATTTATAACTGTCAGTCATCTCAGCATGGATTATATTTTATTAACATGACCCAGTTAATATATAAACACATATTGCACTAAAGCAAAATGTAAGGAAAGGTATATAATCTAACGGCCTGAATACTTTTTTTGTGTGTCTGTGGTACTGAGGATTGAACCCAAGGGCATTCTATCTCTGAGCTACACCCCCAGCCCTATTTTCTATTCTTTATCTTTTGAAACAGGGTCTCACTAAGTTGTAGAAGGCCTCACTAAATAGCTGAGGCTGGCCAGGAACCCAGATCCTCCCGTCTCAGCCTCCCAAGTACTGGGATTGCAAGCATGCACCACCATGCTTGGCTTTTCCCTGAATACTTTTAAGTCTATTTAATTATTTAAAAGTTAATATTGGTTGTAACCCTCTAAATTAACCATATTGGGAGAAAGTTCTCCCTTTTTTTTTTTTTGGTGTGTGTGTGTGTGTGTGTGTGTGTGTGTGTGTGTGTGTGTACACACCTTGTAGAGGCATTAACAGCTTTTGCTCCAAACTATGTTCTAAAGGATATTTAGTTTGAAAATAGTCTTGGATAGTATCTTCCCTTCAAAGTGAAGGTAGACTTGTTTATTGTCCAGTATAATAGAAATACTGTCTCCCTCTGAGGCAAAGGATGGGCAGGTTTGCTTATAGCATATTACAAAAGATTTATTGGAATTGTTCAGATGTGATACAAACCCACTATGCATGTGCAGTATTGCCTATGTCCCTCTGCATTGTCCCTACGGAACTTGGGGAACAAAAGAACCAATGTAAACATGAAGCTTACATTGTTTATAATTATTTCTTTTGAAGCCTTACATATACATTTCATCACTGTATAATATTCTCTTTAGACTCCTTAAAGCTTCTTTTTCTTTTGCCTTCCTTCTTTCCTTCCTTCCTTTCTTTCTTTTTACATTTATCTAGTATCATGGTACTGATCAGCAATAATTTTGCTATTCAGAGTTAATTTGTCCTGCACCTGATTTCTATAACCCTGCTTCTCCTGTAAGAAAGCAATCTTGCTCTATCCTCAAATGTAATTTTGTTGGAGGTCCTACAACTGTAGTCTCAGGCCTGACCAATAAGAATATCAGGTTCCTTTGCCACAGTGATTGTTTCCCAAATGGACACATGTCAGTTGAAGCTGTTTTTTCAGGATTTTTTCTCAATATTGTTATGGAAATATTTTAAACTAAAATGGAATAACTTACCAATATGTCATGAAGATCTCTCAGTATAAATACAGAGCTACATGATCTTTGACTTTGTAGATTTCAATGCCTTGACATATAACTTTAATTTTCTCAATTCTCTATTTTAGAAATAATGATTATTTCCAGCCTTTCAATCTCATAAGCAAAGCATTGAAAAATATTCTTGTGTGTATATATCCTTCATTCAGTGACTAGTGACCAATATGGTAGGAGGTATAGTGTCAGGTAATAATTTGAAGAAGGAGAGAATGATACCAAATTTTGTACATGTTCTATTCAAACGGAAAGTGTGTGGGAATCCTCAGGGATCAGATTTGGAAGAAGAGAAATAAAAGATAAAACAGTAGTGATTCTAACACTTAAGTGGTACACAAAAATAAATGGTTCATAGAGAAGATTGAAAAGGAATAGTCCGGAAGATAGGAGGATAAACAAAAGACTGTGTTACCAAATAATTCAGAGTTGAATGGAATTTCATGATGGGTTATGCACATTGTCAAATGCTGCAGCGAGGTTGAGTAAGATGAGACATGCCATTTGACTTGGCTGTTGGGGCAGCAGGAGCTTTGGCACTGCACTATCACTTCAGTGATGGTGGTGGAGGTCTTGACTCCATTTAAACATAGAGTTTAAAAACAAAAACTGTAACTTTTTTAAGGAATTTGACTATTAAGTAAAAGTGGGAAGGTTAGAATGTATTATGAATGTCACACTAAGATTTATTTTACAGACTAGTGGAGTAAGAAAACATTTTTGTTACCTATTCAAATTCATTTAGCTATCCCTCAACCATTGTCTTTCTTTAAGAAATCAGATGCAAGCTAGGCATGGTGGTGCACGCTTGTAATCCCAGTACTTGGAAGGCTGAGATGGGAGGATCACAGGTTCAAGGACAGCCTCAGAAACTTAGGGAAGCCCTAATTTCATAACAAAAATAAAATTAAAAGGGTAGGGGTTGCGGTTCAAGGCTAGACTGCCTCTGGGTTAAATCTCCAGTAACCCCCCCCCCCACACACACACACCAAAATCTAATGCATGCTGTCTAACCCAAAGTTGGCTAGTGACTTTTATTCACGTGGCCTGGTTAGATCAGATTCCTCCTTCAATAATTTGGAGTTGGGAAATGGAAAAAGAATAATACAGTCAGCTTTAAAGGTTCAAAGATCATGGCGTAGGCTTGAGAATAGGTATAGGCCATGTGTGACATAAAATTTCTGGACAGCCAGTTAGAGAAAAGAAAAGTAGAGAAAGGTGCTGATACAGAAGAAAACACAATTCTGAGCATCTGAGCAAGGGAGATGGAGACAGACTCTGCTGTGGTTCCTAACAGCATTCTGTTCTCATGCCAAGCTTTCTTTTCCCCACAATGGATTTTTTTTTTCTTACAAGATAATCTTTTACAAGCAAGACTCTCAACTAGACCTACATCCCAAATGGAGAAGTGCTATAACAGCATTCCTTATTGGCTTTCTGAAATGAACAGTACATCAAAGGTTGGCTCTGTAGATTACAGAATCAGGTATATCTAGATCATTGTAGTCCCTATAGGTGCATCAAGACACAAAGAAACTAATGAAGTATACATGAAACATCTGTGAACTATAACCTCTCCATGAAAGCAATATTGAATTACTGTGAGAAAATTCTGTGGAAATTATCAATGGCAAACACAAATGTAGTAGTACTTGCAATTCTTATATTTAGTTACTTTAACATTGGTAACTAATGATTTTTTCTAATTTTGAGTTTCATGGTCAGTATTATATGAATTTGATATTTTATTTTTATAAATAATGTTTATATAAAATGGCATTGCCCATTTCTCTACAGGAACTGTTTTGTGCATTTTTTAATATGCTGAAAATTTTTTTAATGAATACTTGAGTGAAGATAAAAATTTTCAGTAGGAGATTGCATTTGAATATACCAGTCAGGTTTATCATTATATGAACTGGTTTTGGGTACTGTGGAACCTTTTTCCAGTCTTTGTATTGCCTGGTCTTTGGACATGGTGTTTCCTCCAACTGAAATGCCCTTTATTACCTAAACCTGTTGCCCTACTTCCCATGCCCATCTGGTACTTACTCATCCTCTCTTGAGTTTTACCATAGAGTCCTATGGTCAAACTGGAGAGCAGGTTAGGTGGTAGAATGAAATTGTCTTTATAAGAAATCAACACTGATTTGAAAAGGAATGGAGTATGTGAGGAGCTGTCAGTGTCCCAGCATTTCCTTCCAGGCCTATAGATTTTTTGTTTTGTTTTGTTTTCATAAAGATATCAACTCTGCTTATTTATTTTAGTTCTGTTTAATTTGACTTAGTTTCTATATTGGCTGCTATCAGTGTTTTGGAGGCATGACTCATGTTAGGCCTTTTTTGGGTGCTTTTATATTATTTTAAGAGTATGATGGATGAGTCTACATGGAGAATACTGGTCAAATGAAAAGTTCTCTTTCAGTTTTAGCTGTTTTCTTTTTTCTTTTTTTTTTTTTTTTTGCGGTACTGGAGATTGAACTCAGGGGCGTTCTACCTCTGAGCTATACCCCCAGCCCTATTTTTTATTCTTTATTTTGAAACCAGGTCTCACTAAGTTGTGGAGTGCCTCACTAGGTAGCTGAGGCTGGCCTCGAACCCAGATCCTCCGGTCTCAGCCTCCCAAATGCTGGGATTACAAGCGTGCGCCACCACGCCCGGCTCAAGTTTTAGCTGTTTTCAACTACCAAATTCTATATAAAGTTGTACCCAAAGGCGATTTGGAAAAAGTGGCATACCAAGTTGTCTTAAGAACTATAGTCTAATAATGCTGTTAAAAGTGTAGTACAGTGATCCAGATGGTTCCTTAAAATACTATGGTATTTAATTTGATGGATTTAAAAAATCTATATGCTTTTTTCTAAACTAAAAATGTATTTTAGAAAACAAGTTTTAGCTTGCCAAACACAATTAGTTGACTCTAGCTACTAAGTAAACAAGCTTCTAGTTTGAGACATAACATGGAAAGTAGTTGAGTCCTTTATCAGAATTACATAAAATTCTCAATAAAACTAACTGCATTTGCCAGTGTAGTTTTGGGTACCAAAAAAAATCCTTGTTCTTTTAGTATCTGAATGTTGATTTTCAGACACACACTTCTTAGCAGTGCATCTAAAGAACTTTAGCATGTGCACCAACTTAAAAAAAAAAAAAACTAACCTTCACAAACTGACATGGCTACAGTCTTTCCTCTGTTACAAAATGACTTTATTGTGTTGTTCAGTGTTGGTTAGTTTTTCTGTTATGTTGATGCATTAAAACAGATATTAAATTTTATCATTAATTCAGTGCCTGGTCTCTCATCAAATCCCCTTAATTACAAATTGACTCCAAGGATTAGACAGCATGGATTTTAATTTTAACTGAAACAAAAAAGGCATCTTGGAAAATCACTCTTGCCTACTGACTCATAGACACATTTTTAAACATCCTGTAATTTATTGCTTAGTATTTAAAATTTGACATAAACAGCATATTGCCAATACTTTTGGTCTTTTGTATTCATACTCTATTTTTTAGAATACATTTCATGGTCTTGAAAAATTCTGTATATTTTTGGATGAATAGCAGCCTACGAGAGTTACAACTTGTAGTCTTTTCTTTAGAAAATGTTAACTTTGAATCTTGCTTAACTATGATCATATCTAAATGGCATTTATATTTCTACTTCCTTAATAATTTTACAAAATCATACAGTATAGTTTTATATTACATGGAAGTGTTTCCAATATTATTCAGTATCCTACTTCCTGTATTGTTTATGATTTATGATTATATGCTTATCTTCTTCCTTTTTATATTTGCTATTTTAAGTCCAGAATCATTTTTATGCATTTTACTCTCCAAATATATTGCATTATCTCCCAGCATTTCTGTCCTTCCTAAACATGACAATTTTAAATTGAATTTTATTACACATTAATATTACTTATTTTAAATACTAGAATGACAATTCATTTTTGCTAGAACAAGAGGATACTGAAATTAATTCATGATTACAGATCAAAAAAACATATTTGACCACTGTATTTTTGCTCTATTATATTATGGTAGGCTTTGAACTCTGAAGTGCCTCTTTAAAAATTCACTTATTCCAATAGCTTCTGGAATGTAACTTGTTTTAGTCATGTATGTTGATTTTTATATAGATCTATAAGTTATTTTACTTTTAGAAAGGCCAAGAATAATTACTAATAAGCCCTGAGCATTTTAAGGTTAACCATTTATTTTTAATAAATTACTGTGTTATTTAACTTCACCTTTTGAGGGGTTATAAAATATAAGCAATAGAGATCCTTCCAACTAAGTAAATGTATATCTTATATTTTTGTAAATTTATTTTTAAATGACATTTCTTTGCCAGCATTGGTTGCTGTTAAGCTGGATTTTTATATGCTGAAAGAAATTTAGCGTACAAATGAACTCAGCTCATCATGGTAGGGAAAAAATAAATTGCCTAGAAACGGATTGTTTACGTAATATTAGATGGTAATATAAACCAACAAAAGCAAGGAAATTAACTTCTAAGGCTGACACACTGCCCTTTCCTTGCTCCTTTGTGCCCAAAGGCTTCATGTGTGTGTTATAATACCAAAGTACAGTGGACTCAGTTAAGAACTGTCAAACTTAATTCTAAATTTCTTTACTTTGTTGGTTTATGTCACAACTTAACACTATTATTTTGTCTCTTAATGCTATATAATGTCCTTCACATGTGAGATGAAGCAATGCCTGGGTGGATCTGTACAAGATGGGGGAAGTTTGCTTTACTCTCATTTATAATTGATTGCCTCTCATTACCCAAGTATCATGCGGCTCTGAAATTAGTTCTTCACATTTTTATAAAAGAAAAGAGAAAGTCACAAAATATCTGAGGAAATTTTTGAAAAATGTAGATACTGATAATTTTTTAAATTCCTACTGATTTTTTATTTTGACATATCTACTAGAAGTTTAGAGTAATGGGAAACTACTGGTGTTTATTATGAATAATCAAATATACAAGTGTGATTTCACACATCAATTTTCATATAAGTTGCACAAAAGAAATATTTGTGGAATTCTCAGGATAAGACTAAATCTCTCAAAAGAACCTTCAAGATTAATCTGGGATACTTGGCCATTCTCTTGACAGCACTTTTTTCTTGATGTTTATGTTGAAATGTGAAGAATTCATTCTACTTTGGTTTTTATATTCACTAGTTAGGTAGCCATTCATCAATTCCTGGTTAATTTTATGCCAGTTTTTTGGAGGCTATTTTATATAATTACAGATATTAGGTTGATAATTCAGTGTTAGAATCAATTCCATTTGTGAATTCCATGTTTTGTTGTAATTTGGAATTTATTTTAGTTTCTGTTTTCTCTGTGTAAGTAATGACTTCTGCCCCTACTCTAGGTAGCTTATTAGAATACAGTTTTTTAAAGGAACTCTAAGTAGCTTATTAGGATACAATTTTTTAAAAGAAAATTACATATTACATATAAGGCTCTGAATTTGTAAGATTCTTATTTTTTTGTGTGTATTAAGCCTTACCAGAAAAAAAACAACAACATGTATTTTCTGTAAAATTTATATAATGGAAGAAACATCAAGATGTGGTTAAAATATTTTACTTTTAGAAACTAAAGAAAGTACTACAAATGTGGTAGAAGAGGGAGTATAAAAATGGGGGTTGTGGTAATTCTTTAAGATATTTTACTTTTTTAATGTAATTAATATTTAATTGGCTACATTTAAAAGTAGTGAAAAAATAATCTATTTGCTAGAGATTTGCAGAACAATACTTTAAGCTCTTACTTATTCTGAAGTGTTGAAAGGTGAAACATTTGACATTTTCTTTTTGAGCATTGCTTTAAAAAACAGAGGGCGGGAAAGAGGCGTTGCCACATCAGAGTTAAGGGTGTTTGTGGTTGTCCGTGACAGCAGCTCTAGTTTTAAAACACCTGTGTTTACTTTCCAGCTTTTCACAATCTGCCTGAAAGTGGCCTAAGAATGGCACAGGCCTTCATGATGGCTGGTTTTTTATAGTAGAGAAAACACACA
>PVLC010038279.1:0-14850 GCA_004027655.1 Graphiurus murinus | reverse complement strand
GGGATTGAACTCAGGGGCATTCTACCTCCGAGCTATACCCCCAGCCCTATTTTTTATTCTTTATTTTGAAACCGAGTCTCACTAAGTTGCGGAGTGCCTCACTAGGTAGCTGAGGCTGGCCGCGAACCCGGATCCTCCGGTCTCAGCCTCCCGAATGCTGGGATTACAAGCGTGCGCCACCACGCCCGGCTTCCCATTGCCTTTTCTCTCAGTTCCCTTTTCCCTTTGGGAACCAGGATCAGTTGAGGAGACACTTTTTCTGTAATAAACCTGAACCTGAGTTGGAATTAATAGACCTATAGGAAAATAAAAAGCAAAAGCGTATCCTGAATTCCTTGGGCAAAAGAAACACAACTTGGATGTTCCCTGGATTTCTATTATCCATGCCACTAACTCTCTTTCATCCTTGACAATGGAAAAATAAAGAAAATGGATGAAGGTCAGCCTGTTCTAGGTGCTGAGGAGTAGGGTGACCCCCCTCCATCCAGGGGAAAAGGAGGAACAGGTAGGCATGGCATTTGGGGTGAGATTTGGGCAGAGAACTTGGGTCTTTTTAATCTCATTGATTGCCATGGCCACCTGTTAAAGAGAAGAGCCAGTTGAACAACTTCCTTTCCCATCATGGGCTTCTGTGACCTCATCAGAAAAATAGAGGTGATAGGAATCCTCATAGGTAGCTGTTTTAGTCCATTTGGGTAGACATAATGGAGCAGCATGGACTGGATGGCTTATTGACAACAGAAATTTTGTTTCTCATGGGTCACTGGGAATCTGAGGTCCAGTTGCCTATAGATTTAGTGACTGGTGAGGGCCCCCTCCTGGGTTCAGAGATCATGGTCCTCTCATAGTGTCCTGGCATGGCAGACAGGGGTAGACAGAGAGGGTCCCTTTTATAACAGCACTAGTTTCGCTCATGAAGGTTCTGTCCTCATGACCTAATCACCCACAAAGACCCTACACCCTAAGACCATTACAATGGGGATTAGGATTTCAGAATATTCATGTTGAGGACACAAACATTAAGTCTATAGTGGGTGGATTGAAAGGTTCCATGAGCTGATAAGTTCAAAGCACCAAGAACAGTGCCCAGGACACAAGGCAATAACACGCATTTGCTGTTGCTGCTACCAACACTGTTTCATAGGGCAATGAATGAAGGCAGAATGAAATGAATGAGATGAAGTGTGGTGGAACAGAAAGCCTGCTATGCCAGGTGCACATGGGCAAGTGTGGCTCCTAATCCTATGCCTGCCAATAAATATCACATGCCCTTGGGCAAATTCTTTGTCGTTCCTGATCCTTGATTTCCCCTGCTACAAAACGAGAAGCTTGAGGAGCTGGTTTCCACGGCCTCTCCTGCTAGAAAATGTTACGGACTACTTACGAAAAACGCAAGATCCAGTAGTGCCTCCTCTAGTACCCCTGGAGAGGGAAGACAGATATATGGACAGAGGTGCACGGGGAGATGTAAAAGCCAAGGGGTGGGCAGGGATTCCAGAAGCATCTGTGTCCTCTCAAGCTATGCAGGAAGCATGGCGGCCTGTGATGGAGTGGACCAGGCTGGTCTTGGTCTCAGCAGGATGTGTGTATGGGGGTAGGGGCAGGATGGCCACCTGGGAAACAACCTGGAGTAAAAGCTGTCACTCCAGACCCAGTTGGTCTCCCTCTTAGTGGGCATCAGCTACTTCTGTGGGCCCCAGCATCCTCTCACATCCCAGGCAGGAGATGAAGCATTTCTTCCTCACATAAGTTGGGCATCTGAGAAGCCCAGCTAAGGCTGTTGCTGGCAGAAGATGATAGAAATGCTGGATCTTGGAAGTGTCAGGGAGAAGGCTGGAATAGGAATTCTGAGGTCAGAGAGGGAATCAAGGCCCAGCCTAGCTTGGTGAGGTCTGATGAGGGAGAAGATGAGGAGCAGGGTCAACTTATCACCTGAAACTGGAAAACTGAACCCTCTGTGTAGAGCAGATCTGCAAATCTGTATGTTCCAAGTGTGTGAGTGTACATGGGTGTTGGGTTGTATTTATGGAGGCTACAAAGTTCAGTGAGTCATCCCTCAGCATCCACATGAGATTGGCTCTGGACACTCTCACAGATGCCAAAATCTAAGGATACTCTAGTCCCTTATCTAAAAAGGTGTGTTTGCATGGAACCTACACAATCTTCTTATACCCTTCAAGTTACCTCTATGCTTACAATACTTAACACAGTGCCAAAGTTTTGCAAATAATTGTTGTACTATATTACAGAATAATGACAAGAAAAGGAAAGTTTGTGTTCAGTGCAAATGCATCTTTCTCCCATTTTTTTTCAATCTGCAGTTGGTTGAATTTGCTAATATGGAACCTATGGATATAGAAGGGTGACTGTAGCTACTAATACAGGAGCCGGTGATGAACCATCCACACACGATGGTCTGGTGTCCTCCCTATATATCCTTTTCCCTCATACCTTGTTCTCCTACAGAGCTTTAATTCTCCATTAGAACATGAAAACCCCCAGAGACACCAAACCCCCAGTGGCCTCACCTAATATGGAAGGGAAGATAGAGACTGTCCCTCAATACCTATTCTCTTCTCCTTCCTTCTAATAAGTGACTGGGGCAGAGACTGCACTTCTGAGCCTCTCTTGCAACTCCAGAAGGCAAGTGGCCACGTTCCAGCTGGGTGGATGTGGGCAGAAGGTATGCTTACCCTTAGGGCCCACCCTTAAAGGCATGCTGCTTTCCAGTCTCCTTCTCATTCTGTTTTCCTCGGGCTGGAATGCCTGCTTAGGGCTGGAGATCCAGTTTCCACTGTGTGCATTAAATGAGATCCTAAGGAGGGAAAACCTGGGTGACCTTAGGGAGCAGAACCACTTTAATCTCTATGTCACCTGTCTGCTAGGACTTTCACAGGAGAAATAGAAATACTTTTTTTTTTTTTTTTTTTTTGTGGTACTGGGGATTGAACTCAGGGGCGTTCTACCTCCAAGCTATACCCACAGGCCTATTTTTTATTCTTTATTTTGAAACCAAGTCTCACTAAGTTGCGGAGTGCCTCACTAGGTAGCTGAGGCTGGCCGCGAACCCGGATCCTACGGTCTCAGCCTCCCGAATGCTGGGATTACAAGCGTGCGCCACCACGCCCGGCTCTAGAAATACTTTTGATTATAAGTTAGGTCTTGGCAGCCACATTGATACCATCATTAATACAGGGGTGATGGGGGAGTGAAAGGGAAGAAGAGGAATTTGGGGTGAGTCTTGAGACACTGCTGGTATTTTTATATACTTTTATTAGTTCATTATAGTAGCACATCGTAATGTAGCTCAGAGTAATAGGGACATACATGCACATAGCACTTGGTGAGCTTTCCCCCTGGCTCCTTCCCCTTCTCCAAACATGATATGAGATTGGCATCAGTAATTTCACATATGTATGTACTGTCAGTGGAAGTGTGTCCTTCATTAATTCTCCCTACTTGCCCCCCTGCCCTGACCTCCTCCGTCCCTCACTCTGCTGGGCTTTCTCCTTCATTATCTAAAGTCTCTCTTTTATTCCAACTCTTCACTTTCTTTGACTGGCTAATCTTACTTAACAAAGCTGGTATTTAAAACAGCACAGTCCAGGTGGTGCACGTCTGTAATCCCAATCCTTGGGAGGCTGAGACAGAAGGATTGTGAGTTCAAAGCCAGCCTCAGCAACTTAGACTCTGTTTCCAAATGAAAAAATAAAAAGGGCCAGGGGTGCAACTCAGAAGTAGAATGCCTCTGGGTTCAATCCCCCATAACCAAATGAATGAATGAATGAATGAATGAATGAGCATAGTCCAAAGTCTGAGTTCAAATCCCTTTTCTGCCAGTCCCACAAGACTGAAGATGCCAGTGGGCACCTTTCCTCTCCACATGCTTGCTCCTCAGCTGTGGCATGGCAGCACCTGGTCTCATGCTCCACGACTGCTGTTCTGTCTCCCTCACGGTGGAACGCTCTAGGTTCTACACAGGAGTCACTTTTTAAGCTGACAGCTCTTCACTCCCTTTCCAGAGAGGGTGAGAAGTCGGGCAGGCAGTGCATGCCACGCAGCTGCTTTACAAATGCTGAGTAGATGCCATTTGTAATTGGGATGGTGATGTGATTTAAGGGTCCCCATCCATAAACTCTCAGGCTCTGTTTAGCACCATGGTGCTTGAAAACACACTATAGGGATTTAATTTCTGGATTTTAGCCTTGCAGTCTTTAGAGATCCCTAGTAAAAAGAAGTTCTTTGTGTACTCATCATTTATTCACTGAACCCTTATTAATGCCAAAATTGAATATATCTAGCATAGCTCCAGACCCCAAAGACCCAGAGCTGAATAAGACAAACTGTGTGTGTGTGTGTGTGTGTGTGTGTGTGTGTGTGAGAGAGAGAGAGAGAGAGAGAGAGAGAGAGAGAGAGAGAGAGAGGGAGAGAGAAAGCATCTGGCTCTAATGTTTCCCACCTTCAGTACCAACTAGAGTTCTTGCTTAAATGCAGATTTAAATCAGTTCATATGGGGTGGGACCTAGAATTCTGTGTGTGTGTGTGTGTGTGTGTGTGTGTGTGTGTGTGTGTGTGTGTAAAAAGCATGGAAGGAATTTTAATCATTGTAGCTACACCATGCAGATAAGGAGACTCATGTCTTCTAGGGTCTGAAAATGGGGATTTTGTATTTCTAACGAGCTCACATGGGATGGAGATGAGGCTGGTCCTCGGTCAACAGTATGTAACAGGGACCAGGAAGCCCTGTGATGACCATAGTTATCTAGTGTGGAGGAATCACACAGAGGGAGTGATTAAGTTTTCCTGGCCAGAGCTTGGCAGATTAGAAGCCAATTTCCCAAGAGGTTTCTCATTTAATCTAGGTCTCCAGGAATGAATGGTCCATCAGCATCAGTAATTGGTGTGAAGAAGTTTATCAGACTTTAATTTTTTTTTTTCATCAGCATTAAGGTGACCTAGCCAAGAGACATTTTGTGCTCAATGTTGGCATGTGGGGGGAAATGGAAGAAGTTTATAGCAATACTTCTCAAACTTATGTGTGTATTAGGACCACTCCAAAGGCTTGTGAAATGCAAGTAGCTGGGCCTCCACCTTACAGTCTCTAATTCAGCAGACCTGGGGTGGAGCCTAAGAACATACTTTTCTAACAAGTGAATTTTGAGAATCACTGTTTTTTGCAAGAGGTCCACCAGGGCATAACAACTAGAGGGGATTGTCACAATGTGTGTGGGGGGGAATTCTTAGAAAGACATGTTCCTGATACCTTGAGTTTTGGGCTGGCACAGCTCGTATGGACCAGGAGATAGTAAGAACTGACCTAAGGATGGAGGTCTAGGGCATCTCCACCCTGGATTCCTATTACCTGGCCCAGTGGACACATTATAATCCCAACTGAAAGTAGTTTCTTCCTTCTCTCCTGTCTTTCCAATGCATGCCACATTCTAGAAATCTACCTATAAAAATGGACACCTCGTCAGTGTACACTGGCACCTTGAGATTGTTATTTCAGAGGCTCGAGAGTGTGGGCAGATCCTTGATCTTTAGTGACCTTTAAGATGGGTTGGTTCCCAAGATGCAGCAGGCTCATCAGCAAGAAAGGGACAAACATCAGATGAAGGGGAGGAAGGAAAGGAAGAGTTGGCTGCATTTCGGCTGCCCCTTGGTTCCTCTAAGAAGAGAACGCACTCATGCTCGAATTAATGTTAATTCAAGGAGTGTTTTCATAAAGTGGTACTTGAAGCAGCAAGGTAATGTTTCATATTTTCCACTGCCTTTGACCAGCCACAGGGATGGAGGGTCACTGGGGTTACTGTATGAGGAAACCCACTAATTGCATTATAAGGGATATTTGCCCATTAGCTCAGATGGAATTGTCTCCTAAAAGAGTCCTTTGGAGGAGGTGGGGCGGGGAGTGCTGTCAGGGGATGGAGGAATGGGAGGAAAGGGAATTTAAAAGTAATTGAAATTTGCACATGGCATTTTCTTGGACCCCCGACAAAATGGGTTCCATTCTTCCAGCAGGGGGCAGCAATGCATAGACATTAATTCTGGTCATGTGGTTGCGCTGCTTGGAGATATCTCTGAAATAGCAAAGCAGTGAACAGGGCGGAGGAGATTTATAGAAGATTCCCAGGACTGGCTAAGCTAGGACTGCACACCCGCCCTTTCCCCCATAGGCACATTTTTTTTATTTTTCTCAATATGCTGAGAAGTCAATAAATGTTTAGGTCTGCTGGGTTTTAATTCTGGAAATTTTTCTTTATTTTATTTTTTTATTAATTGGTGCATTGTAATCATACATCTTTGTTAGGTACAAGCTAATAAAGGCATATATGCACACATTTCTCATTTAACCCCTTCCCCAATTCCCACCCCACCCCACTCCCTCACCCTCCCTCCTTCTCAAGCATATGTTATCCCTAATATTCGGATGCTAGGGATGGGGCATAAGAGGGACTCCAGATGAAAAAGGAGAAACCCTAGATAAGCAAAGAAGTTGACTCAACTGAAGGTGATGGACGGGGGCGGGTGGGCACCCTAATGCTCATGATGTACTTTCACAAATACATCAAAGTCAATCACTAAACTGAAAATTTTCTTAATCTTCCATCCACCTTGTACAATTTAGAAAGTCTGCAGCCTGCCTGAAAATTATAAGGAAACTAGGATTAAGAAGTCGGCTTTATTAATATGATAGTTCAGTTAATAGACATTTAAAAATTGTAATGCAATCCATCTCTTTCCCTGGGTAGACGTTTATTGGAGCTACAATTGATATGATACCTACATATCACAGTGTAACTTCTGTGCTGATATCCCCCTTAAAGTGGAAGAAAAGAGGCTCCAAAAGTGTAAGAAAACAGATCTCAAAGAATCGTCAGTCTTTCCTAAATTAGGGACAGAAAAGACCTCCTAGTTTGTCCATTCCTAACGCTGTTTAGGAATGCGGTCCATCATATATTTTCTCTGCAATTTGTCAAGTTTGCTTGTAAATGACTTTAATGATAGATGGCTTCGCCTGCTTTGCTGCGCTGGAAAATTTTGCAGCCAGATCACTTCCCCTTCGGGAAGCTTCTTGCATCTCACATAATGCTTTTCCCAGCCACCCTCCCCCATCACCCCTCCCCTCAAGGTTAATTTAATCCTGTTGTTCTTAAATGAAGCACCCTAAATCATCCTCCTCCCCTTCCCTGTCTTTCTCCTCACTGTTTAAACCCTTCAAGGATGTAATAGTCTGGAAAATATTTCAATCATCATGTCTCCTTTTCAGCCAGCCAATTCCATTTGGTGCAGCTCGTGCTAAAATGCAATTTTTCACGGCATTGTTTTTAGTTTAAATAACAGGCAGTGCACAATTGCTAAAGGTCTTCAAGAACATTCCACTTGGGGTCTTGCCATTAAATAATATTTTGATGAAAAACCAGCTCAACTTTCCATAGAAGGAAATGCTATTGGCTCCCAGCACTAATTGGCTATAAATTTAGCTAAAGGTCCATCTGCCCTGGGAGTTAGACCATCTCCTCCGATCTCAGAGTAGTGCTCTGTATTAGATGCTTAATGGATAGACTTATGGAATAAATATGTATTTGGAAGTACATCATTTAGAAAACAGTCAGGGAAAGGAATCAAACTCTGCTAAGCCAGCAAATGTGATTTTTCTCATTTCTTGCCCCATATTGCCACATGTCAGCTCTCAATTCACCAGCTCTGTGACCCCGCATGTATCACTCCACCTTGCTGAGTCTCAGTTTCCTCAATTGCAAATAGAGAAAGAAAGATCAGCTTTACAGGCTTGTTGTGAAGTTCAAGTAGATGTGTTCAGCATTTAGCAGAACATATAGTAAGTCCCCAGGACATGTGACTGTTTGCCATTATTATTATTGTCGGTACTAGCATTATGCAGTCTAAATCCTATGCCTGGCTCTTTTCCAAAGTAACTGCCTACCTAGACATTCTCATTTCTTAACAAACTAACTTAGAGAAGCTTTTTCTGACTCTACTCAGAACAGCTCAGGCTTCCCTGTAATTACACACACACACACACACACACACACACACACACACACACACACACGCACACATTCTTCTAAGCACTTAATCTAACTATAATGAATCTTTTTCGTAAATAGATATAAATCTAGTCTTGGTTTGGGTAGTGAGTTCCCCAGCATTCAGTGAATACCTTATAAGTTTATTTACAAAATACTTATCTTTGCATGTTTCAAATGTTTTATTTATCTTTTTATTTATTTATTTATCTTTTAAAGATAGTAAAGAAAAAAAAAAACAATGTGGGTTTTGCACTAATTTTGCTTATACCCCGTTACAAAGTGGGCTTAGCTAGGCTAAAGACTGAGCCTCTCTGTCTTCATTGTGGTGCCAGTGTCCAAAATAGCATCCTAGGACAAAGTGACCGAATGAATTAATGTTTGAAGGGATGAGCTTAATTTTTCATTCCAGGGAACTGGGCTCTTCTTTCTCCCACGAGCATGTCATGTTCAGTCTTTTTCCTATTTTACTACCTTCAAATCAAATACTCTTTTTTCCTAAGTTCAAAGCAGCTAAAGTCCCACTTCTTCCCTTAGAGCCATATCAAGCGGCTTCT
Organism: Graphiurus murinus; assembly: GCA_004027655.1. NCBI lineage: Eukaryota > Metazoa > Chordata > Mammalia > Rodentia > Gliridae > Graphiurus > Graphiurus murinus. The sequence continues at coordinate 6,245 of PVLC010038279.1, read as the reverse complement.
CATGGGCAGGAGACTACCCTTTTGGAGAAATTCTGCTGCCACACTGATATGAGCACACAGGGTCCTGCGATGTCTACCTGTGGAATCACCAGACTGTGGGATCTTTGGATGGAGGACAAGGTCTATTTCATTTTTGGTACAGAGCATGCCGCATCCAGGTCTGTACATGATGGGTATTCAGTGGAGTTTTCTCCCTTGATTAAGGCTGTGCATTTGATCACCATTCTTTGTCCCTCCAAAAATAGAAGGAAGTTTCCTTATGTGTCTCAGTGTCCATTTCACAGACAGGCAAGGAGATTGAATCTTCACCTGGCTACTTCATCATCTTGTGTTGACTGTGGGTAATTTTCTTAATGTAGAGCTTTGGAATGACTTTCTAAGATACCTGCCGTAAGGAACTCTTGTAACAAACAGCCCAGCACAGGAATTCTTTATTTTTAACATATGTTGATGCCAAGAGATCAGTGTGTCTTTTGTCTTTTTGTGATATTCATAAACAACCAGTTTATTCATTAATTTTATATTTTCAAAGAGAACTAAGTTCAGAATGAACTGCCTATACATTCTGAAGTCAGGTTTTTTCATCATTATGGCAACTGGGGCATTTGTCCCCACTGCTGTCTTCCGGCTTCTCCGAGAACCCATCGGAGTTTCCAACAGGTTCTCTGAAGGTTTTCTTGAAGCTTCTTCTACCATTCAGAAGTAATTGCTTTTCTGTGGTTTGATGATTTCTTACATCACCTGGCTTGTTGTTTTCTAGGATACTGGCTCTATGCTGACAGTTTGAAAACTCCTTCTTGTTACAGAAATAAAACCCTAGATGAGGTTTTAAAACTTTATTTTGTGTTAGATATCACTTTGCCACACATTCATCTATCAGTGTGCCCGTCAGTCCCTTTCTTCTATTTGCTGCAAATATCATTTTAAAGCTTTCTTTTGTTGTCTTCTTTATTTTTCATAAGCCTTAATGAGTTTTTGGCTCTTGTCTGGATGAAATTCTTCCAAGGTCTTGACCTGATTTGCATGCCTATCTTTCTATCCATTGTCTCTATCTTTTAAACACTGAAGCAAATCAGAGATGCCCCTGATGGCTTTGTAGTTTTCTTTTGAAATTTTCCATTTCCCACCTTTTTGTACTGGTTGGCTCAAGAGTAGTAGTATGATCAGAATTATATTTATAGAAGGAAGTTCTAATTACTACACAGTGGCAGCTGGACTGACTTATCTATACAGCTTTCCTAGTTGTCCAAAGAAGTTGTTAAAGGGTGATGGTTGTGTAAGCAGACATGGCATTCATTTTCTTTCCAGGTATGCTTAATTAGGGAATGGAGAATCAATGAAGATGATCATGTTTCCCCTGAAGGAGAATAAGGAAGGTCAAGAGCAGGTGCAGAGGAGAGAGAGAGAGACAGTAGAGGCCATACCAGGCTTGCTTTCCAATGTCCCTGGCCCTTGGGCTTCCTATGGACAGAGGTGGAGGGTGGGGATCACAATGCTTTCCCTTCTGGCCTTAGTGACTGGAGTCTGGATGCCCCTTCTCTCTTGTTCATCAGACTTTCACTTGGTAGGTCTTTCAAATGCATCTAGGTTTGAATTCTCCCACGACCTCACCAGATACTTTCACTCAGATACTTTCCTCACACTCCATATTCCTTCTTCCCTCCCTCTTTTCCACATTCTTGTTTCCACATGTTTTAATTTTTTCTTCCCATGAGACCAGATGCTTCTCTTGACTTACAACCAGGACAAAGGTCATGCAATAAGACTGTTCAAATTTGCAGGGACCCCAGACCTAGGGCCCCCACTATAAGGATGCTTCTCCTTCTTCCTGATCTCCTTTGTGCTTCTCCTTCAGTTCCCATTGTCTTCCTGAGCCAAGATCTCTAGTTTCAGCTCAGAAATTGTTCTTAATTCCTATAGTATCAGGAACCACGTCCACAGATATGTATTCACATATTATTTATTCATCATTGAAGCTAAAATAGATGAATAAAGAGGGGGTATATAAGTAAATGTGTAAAGAATGTTAAAACTAGAAAAATTGCCATTTTTAATGCCTGGTAAAATAATTGATTCCAGCAATGGTCATCCATAGATGGAACTATTAGTTAAAAATGGATGGAAATTTTGCTATGCGGTCACCTCCTGGATTCATTGATTAATGATGGCATCACCAATAGTGGAACAGACATTGTGGGCCAACTGAAACATAAACCATTCAGCATCACCTTAGAAGTGTTCTTGCCAAAATAAAGTTGAACTTGAATTTAATCAAATAGAAAATGTAAGCTTCATTTGCTAGAAATACAGGGAACAGATGAACAAGTGAAAGGACACTACAAAGAGGATATCCAGAATGTAAGCTGCTCTATATAGGTCAGTACAACAATGAAGGAAATAAGACTTCAAGAACTGAACAGAAATGTAATGCAGGATTCTTATTTGGATGATAATTTGAACCATCCAGTATGATCTAAACAATTGGGGGCACTTATTCCAACAGAATACTGCTAATTTCATTAGACATGTTATTATTGGATCAGGGTAATGCATATATGGCATTTATTGTGCTATTCTCTCTACTTTTTGTATGTCTTGAAAGTGTTCAGAATAAAAACTACTTCTTCGGGATTATGAAATGGAACAAGTTGGTAAATTTGGTTGCAAAGAGGGAATATCTATTATAAAATGACCCAAATGAGTTATTCTGACTGGTTTGTATGTCTCTGTTTTTAATAAACTGGGAGGCTGGTTTTAATGTAAAAAAGGAAAAGGAACAGAAATTATTAGTGATAGAGTGTTTGGAGTTTTACTCTAGCAATATTCATGTAACATGTCCTTGTTTTCTGAAGGAACCTGGAAACCATACAACTTCTCCCACATGGACTCCAACTGGAGCTTTGGGGAAGTACAGGATCTGAAGACTTGGAGGGACCTGGGTGTCCACTTACTCCACCTTTTCCTCTGAGCTGGACCACAGTAGACCGTCCAGTGATAATGAGAATCTTTTCTTTGAAAGACCTCCCCAAAGAGGAATCCATTACCTCCTAAGTAAGTGCAAATGAAGAATATCACTGTCAGAATGGTCTTCCTCTGGTGCCAAGTGCCACAGGACCCCTTTTTGTCTCATTCTGTCAACAATAAGGAGGAAGAAGTCCCTCTTTCTGACAATTCTTCAAACCTCTGAAGGACGACTCAACCTGTCCCTCAGCTTCCCTTCCTTCTCCTTTCCTTTTTGTCTGTCCTGCCAGGGGCTCATGCTCTACCTTTTCATCATTTGAGAGGTTATTCTCTATGGCCCCAGTCTTTTCTTTGTCCATCAGAGCTGTAGGAAGGACCTCCTACCTTGGAAGGAGCTCTCAGCCTTGAGAACAAGGAGCTGTTCCCTTGTGGGATCCAGTCCTAGCCCACACCTGCTCTAGCCACTGTCTTTGGACTTTCCTTTGTCTGTCTACAAGCTCTTTCCAGCCCCACCTTCACCCTCAGAAATTTGAGAAAACTCATGTTCCACACTGCTTATTTAGAAAATGTCCACACACTGAAAGGCCTTTGGTATCTGGAGAACATATTTCCAGAACCCATGGTATTGTGAAATAATTCAGAAAGTGATCACATTTATAAACACAGACTCTTGGCTGTGTATTAATCTGCTCTGTGTTACTATAATAAAATGCTTAAGGAAAGGTTTGCTTAGCTTACAGTTTGAGAAGTTTGAAGTCCAAGATCAGGTAGCTCCAATTGTTGGGTCTCTGGTGAGGGCAGTGGATAGCCACATATCTGTAGGAGCAAATGGTCATAGCTCCAACTGGAGCTGAAAGGCAGGAAAGGATCAGAATCCCACAGTCCCCTTTCAAGGGACATCCTCAATGACCTAAGGACCTTCCTCTTAAAGTACCGTAGCACTGGCCATTATTGCTACCCTGGGGACCAAGCCTTTACATATAAACCTGTGGGCTATAAGACAATAACTTCTAGGCCCCTTCCAAGGGCACCAGGAACTCCTGGGAGGGCTAAGCCAGGCCTAGGTGTGGGATGCCCTATACATATGTCAATGTCTGTACTTATAACCTTGCAGTGCAGTATTCAATCCACATATCTGTGTCCTCTACTTGATCATAAGATTCCCAAGGTCAGGAGGGACCCCTTTCACTTCTCACTACCTGGCACTCCAAGAATATCTGGCACAACGCCAGCATCTCAGCACATTGACTTTGATGTGCTCTGTGTATGCATAGGGCTGTGTGAGTTGGTGAGAAAGATAAAAAGGAGATATCAGGGTTTTCTCCTGAAAGCCCATTCAATTATTCAGCTCCATTGTCTAGTTCAGAATTCGTCACACAGCACAGAATTAAGCTAAGCCACAGTATGAGGAGACACTGCAGCCAGGATACAATGAATATTCGAGCAGCATAATAGAGTTAAGCACTGGGAGAACCAGCTACTGTAGAGTTTAACTTTCCTTAAGTGAAAGATCAAGGACAGAAGCATGAAATGATTGTGCTAATTTTAAAAGGAGAAAGTGGATAGCTAGCTAACATGAAAAGAACAATGACAGGGAGAGGTTAAATCAGGCCATCCAGGGTTCAGCAAGTCTGGAAGATGGTAGGCCTGCATCTTTGGAGACCGGGAAATAGCACAAGATGACGGAGGAGCTTTACCTCCTGGAAAACATACTTCAACTCTGTTGCAGCTGTCATTTCCATGGGATGAGGCTAACACTACCTTTGTTTCAACACAATTTGAAAAGACAGGACATATTTATGAGCAAATGCATGTGGATTTGTCTTTCAAGTTTACCCAAGGCATTAGAATGTCAACTATAGTGGTTGGAAAGCATCTAGCTACTTAGCAGGTTACCAAAATTTTTTGACAGTTCTAAAAATAATTTATTTTGGTTCACAGTTTATGCAGAGTGTCAGATCTGAAGGGTCTCCCAGAATTATCTAGTCCCCCTCCCTCATTTTATAGATGAGAAAATGATGTACATAGAAGAATAGAGACAATGTTAGTGGTCTCTAGAGCTTTAATATACTGTTCTTGGGTCATATATCAGCTATTATTTCATTAAAACCAAATGCATTTCTAACTGGAACATTTTTATTTATCATTTTTGTTGTTATTTTGGGGGTACTGGGGATTGAATCCAGGGGGATTCTACTTCTGAACTATACCTTTTGCCTTATTTTGTTTTTAATTTGAAACAAGGTCTCACTAAGTTACCATGTGCTGTTGGCCTTGAACTTGGAATAATTCTGTCTCAACCTCCCAAGTACTGAGATTATGGAAATGCACCACCACCACCACCTTACCCAGCAACTTTTTTTTGTATTGGGGATTGAACCCAGGGGCATTGGGGATTCTATCTCTGAGCTACACCCCTAACTCTGTTTTATTTTTTTATTTGAAATAAGGTATCACTAAGTTGCTGAGGCTGGCCTCAAACCTGTGGTCCTCCTAGCTAAGCCTTCCAACTACTGTAATTACAGGCATGCATCACCACGTCTCACTCTGACATTTTTATAATTCTGAGTAGGAGGGATAGCTTTGGTAAATTTTGGATTTTCTAATGTGTAATTTTGGAAAGGTGACTTTGTTAAAACATCAGAAGATCTACTGTAGCCATTTCCTTTGGTTTGAGTGCAGAAAGAGCACAATTAGCGTGTTCTGTTGCTACTGACTTTGTGCTTGTAACCTATTGCCATTACTATTATTTAGAGATGCTTTTGACTGCAAGAAGCAAAAATCCTGACAAAAGCTGCTTTTAAGTGAATATGGATTTGTTTTTCTTATATAACAAGAAGTCTGGACATAGGAGGCTTTGGATGTCATCAGTTCAATGATGTCAGGTTTGATTTGAGATTCCCTTGGCCTTTTTCTCATGGTCATAAGATGACTGCTGTAGTTCCAGCCATCATGTCTGCATTTGATGTGTGAAGAAAGAGGAAGTAGAGGAGCCAAATACATCTTCCTTGTTATCAGGAAGCAAATGCTTTCCCAGAAGTAACCAAGAAATCTGTTTAGATATCATTGGCCATAGTTGGGCCATGATACAGAGAACCTGGAACAGCCTGGGAAAGAATGGCCTTAATTGACTTACACCAATCATGATCCCTTCCCCCAGGCTAGCTAGACTCATAATTAGAATTTTCTAACACTAAAGGGAAAAGAATGGTGGCTCTGAGTGCTGCAAAACAGTGTAAAACTGAAAATTGTCAACAGAACTAACACATATGTGATACTTTCGG
>PVLC010038278.1:0-14847 GCA_004027655.1 Graphiurus murinus | reverse complement strand
TATACCCCCAGCCCTATTTTTTATTCTTTATTTTGAAACCGAGTCTCACTAAGTTGTGGAGTGCCTCACTAGTTAGCTGAGGCTGGCCTCAAACCCGGATCCTCCGGTCTCAGCCTCCCGAATGCTGGGATTACAAGCGTGCGCCACCACGCCCGGCTCCTATTTTTTATTCTTTATTTTGAAACAGGGTCTCACTAAGTTGTGGAGGGCTTCACTAAGTAGCTGAGGCTGGCCTCAAACCCAGATCCTCCGGTCTCAGCCTCCCAAATACTGGGATTATGGGATTACAAGTGTGCCACTACATCCAGCAGAAGTGAGTTTCTTGAGTTTGGGAGTTGGTCTTACTGGTCCCTGCCATATCCTTAGTACCTGGAACATAGCAGGTGCTCCATAAATTCTTGTTGGCTAAACAACGAACAAAGAAGCAATCATATATCTCCCAGTAAACTAAAAGAAATCCCTGTACCCCATCTAATTTATTTTTGTAGTTCCTACCCCCCAAACCACAGAAAGGTCAGCTGCTGGAATTATTATGTGACTGTATTTCCATGTTTTCCCCGTCCCAAGACAGAGCTGCCTAGGGAGCTCGGAGAATAATTCTTGGTTTATCTCTCTAGCCATGGGCTGGTACAAAGTAGACAAGAGAGAAGGTTCAGAGAACTAGCCCCTGGTCCTGCCCAGCTACTCAAACCCCAGCTTTGCTGTCAGAATCAGCTATGTGACAAGAACTGAAAGTCTGTCCTCTGAAGTGCGGAGAGGCAGGAGTGGACTCTCCTTCTCTCCTTTCCCTGCTGCCCCCAACTTACAAAATCACACTTGCAGCTTAACTTTGGCCCTGGGCAGGTGGAAACCCACATTGAAAAGCTATAGAACCTGATATATATGACCCATTCTCTGCTGCTCCCCTCCCAGCAGCAAGGCCTCAGCACAGAGATGACAGCATCCCCAAGGACACTGGGCCCAGAGGCTGGGGCACAGCTGCCCAGCGGTGTGTCCCTCCCACCCCACCTGCCACCTACGCTTCAGCTTTCTACCCTCTTGTATACAACACAAGCACACACACTACTTTTCACCCTGTCCCCATTAGCAAACTGTCCACCACCTCAACCCAGCCCACACCCTCTGGGAATAGGCTGCCAGGCATCTGTTCTCTGAGGGTTTGGGGGTAGGGGAGCACCAGGTGCCAAAATGGGCCCAGTGGGAGGGCAGGAGCCACGTGCTTCTCTCCCGCTCAGCAAACAGCATCTCACTCCTGATGCGTCCCCAGCTGTGGCCTTCCCACTCAGTACCACTCACTGCTCATCTTCCTGGCTTGGCAGCCATCCCCTTGCCTTCCATCCCCCTACCCCACGCACCGTCCGTCAGCCATGTTCTGTTACCGACCACCCCCACGCGTCAACACCCCCACATGCTCAGCTTCTCTGGAAGTGGGTAGCACCCACGGCAAATGTGTGCCCACATTTCCTCTTTGGGCCAGCCAAAGACATTCCACAGCTTCGCCTTCCCTTCCCTTCCGTCAGCTGACCTTGGCTAACATACTTCAGATGAAGAATTTTCTTGGCTCTCATCCACTCTGTGGTTTGGTCCATTTCATCATTTGAGGGAGAGGCCAAAGCCAGAGACCAAAAAGAAATGGAAAGTTCTCTCTTAAGGACAGTGGTCTTTCCCCAATGTCTTCACTAAACTAGATTGGCTGAAGAGATCACTTTGCGCAAATCGACAAATCGATGCTCAGTAGCTGTCAAAAGATGACAGTCTTGTGCATGCCTGTAATTCCAGTACTTAGGAAGCTGAGACAGGAGGATCACAGGTTCAAGGACAGCTTCAGCAAGTAGTGAGACTCTCGTCAACCTAGCGAAGCCCTGTTTCAAAAATAAAATAGAACTCAGGGTGTAATTCAGGTAAAATGCCTCTGGGTTCAATTCCCAGTACAAAAGGAAAAAAAAGTCATGAAAGGGTTTTGTCCTGAGCACTGAGGAGGGAGAGCCAGACTGATTTTGAGGGCTGGCTCCCTTTTTTTAGGTGGAGCTCACTCCTTTGGCCTTCCTCCAGCAAGGGAGCCCCATACTCAGAGGTGAAGAGTGCTTGCCAAATAAAAAATAATATAGGGCTTGCAGGTAGAATACCCCTGGGCTCAATCCCCTGCACCAAAAAAAAAAAGAATCCCTATAGGTAGGCCGCTTGACTCAATTCATTCCCTTTCTTCCCCAGAGTTCAAGGAGGCCTTCTCCCTCTTTGATAAGGATGGAGATGGCACTATTACCACCAAGGAGTTGGGAACAGTGATGAGATCTCTGGGACAGAACCCCACTGAGGCAGAGCTGCAAGACATGATAAATGAGGTGGACGCAGATGGTGAGCCCCCAGGGAGTGGGTGAGCAGCCCCACCTCTGACTGTCCCTAGTGACCTGTCATGGGAACCTGCCTTTGGGCCATGGATGAGCCAGTAACTCCTCTCTGGGGTCATCTTCCAGCCTAGGTCAAGGACATAACCCCTTCTCTTCCTTCCAGGGAACGGGACCATTGATTTCCCGGAGTTTCTGACCATGATGGCTAGAAAGATGAAGGACACAGACAGTGAGGAGGAGATCCGAGAGGCATTCCGCGTCTTTGACAAGGTAAGCAGCCCTTTCTTGAGGTGACTCTGAGACTGATGCCACCTGCCAGCAAAGCCAGAGCCACTGTTTCCAGGGAGCCTGGGTCCCAGCACCTGCTTCCCTGCCTGTTGCCGCTCTCCCACTTGGGGATGCTGAGTGAAAGCTCTGTCCCCAACCCCCAGGATGGGAATGGCTACATCAGTGCCGCGGAGCTGCGTCACGTAATGACGAACCTGGGGGAGAAGCTGACTGATGAGGAAGTGGACGAGATGATCAGAGAAGCTGACATCGATGGTGACGGCCAGGTCAATTACGAAGGTGAGCTGGGGCTGGGCCTCAACCTTTGGGCCAGGAGGGCAGCTCATGCCCAGCCCTGCTCACCGCACCTCTCCGCTTCTTTACAGAGTTTGTACAGATGATGACTGCGAAGTGAAGGCCCCGGGCAGCTGGCAATGCCCGTTCTCCTGATCTCTCTTCTCGCGCGCGCTCTTCTCTCTTCAACACTCCCCTGCGTACCCCGGTTCTAGCAAACACCAATTGATTGACTGAGAATCTGATAAAGCAACAAAAGATTTGTCCCACGCTGCATGATTGCTCTTTCTCCTTCCTCCTGAGTCTCTTCTCCATGCCCCTCATCATTTCCTTTCACGTTCCCCTTCCATTCACATCTTCCAGGCCTGATGCATTCACAAAATGAACCCCAGTTCCCTTGGGGGAGCCTCTGCCCTTCTCCTCCAGCCCGGGTGGCTCTCCTCCATTGCAGTTTGTTTCCTTTTGTTTGTCCTCTTGTTTGGGGGTGCTGGGGTGGCTGTCAGCCCTGTCCCAGATGCTGGGGAGGGGAATGAGACCTCCCCCAGGCAGAAGAGCATGCCCTTCGCTGTTGCATGCAACCAGCCCTGTGATTCTATGTGCAAATCCCAGCAGCCTGTGAGGCAGGGATGCCAGGAGAGGCGTTTTAGAAGGACCGAGGGGGGATTGAGGGATTCTGGCATTGACTGGATGTGCCCAGGAGGGGGGGTGAGGGGCAAGGAGGTCTTGGCAGCTGGCATGCTTATACCACTTGAGAGAGCCAACTTAGAAGGGGCTGGACAGAGTGGATGGCACTTGGGTCCTGCCGGCTGCTGTCCTAAAACCATCCAATTGGCTTCTGGGGTTGGGCTGGGCAGGGGGCTGCTCATTTGGCCATTTTGCACATTGCACTTGCCCGAGCCCCTCCAGCGATCTCAAGCTCTTCTGTAAATACCTGGTGCTAACATCCCATGCTGCCCCCCCCACCCGCCCCATGCCCCAGGGAGGGCCCGTCTAGGAATGGATGTGGGGATGGTCGCTTTGTAATGTGCTGGTTATCCTCCCCCTTTATGCCCCTTAAAACTTTAATTTTGCCCCCAAACCATGCTGGGCCAGCTGAAGGGTGGGGAGAGGGAAGATGAGCCCCACCATGCTCTCACGAGAACAAACCTGCAATAAAACAGTCCTGGGACCCACTGCGCAGAGCCCACAGCTGGGGCACCTCTGCACCTCCTGCTCCTCCATGGTGACCTGGCGCCGCTTCCTCACCCTGCACTGCCTCTGCCCTCGCCCCGCCTGCCCCACCTCCCCAGCGGAGAGCATGATCCGCGTCCTCCTTCTGACTCTCGCCTCTGGGACAAGTCAGTCAACGTGGGCAGTTCAGTCTGGGTTCTCTTCCTTTTTCTGTTCTTTTCATTTGGCTCCCCCCAGGTCGATCTAGTGGCTTTTCCTGGGACCTGCCCAGCTTTGAGACTCTCCTCTCCATCCTCTGGCGCCAGTCAGAGAGGGAGGGATGGGGCCCAGTGGGAGACCCAGCCAGGAGCAGAGGGCAAGGGCAGGTAGGCGTGAGGCTTGGACATTTTCGGAATGTTTTGTTTTTGTTTTTGTTTTTTAACCGGGCAATATTGTGTTCAGTTCAAGCTGTGAAGAAAAATATATATCAATGTTTTCCAATAAAATACAGTGACTACCTGAAATGTCTCTTCCCTCTTGTCTCAGTCTGGGCCTGCACTGGCATGGACTCCTTGACCCTGCTACTGAAAAGCCCTTCCACCATGCTGGCCCCTACGGCAGGTTCCTGGGGCAGTGAGCAGGCACCTCAGACCTGGCTGCAAGGTCCTTGAGGGTGGGTATCTTCCTGGCCCCACAGGGCCAACTCAGATTGCTACACATCAGTGTGCACATCTGTGCAAGAGACCAGCCACGCCCTCGTGTGTATGAGGAGGGGTGAGTAGGTCACACAAATAAAAATGAGGACTGAGAAGCCTCCAAGGCGGGTCCACCATGCCACAGGAGCACCCACAGGATGAGGTGGCGGGACTGAGCTGAGACCCGGAAGGTGAGCAGGCAGCTAACTGAGGAGAGGAAAGAGGAAGAGTGTTGCAGTCAGGGAGCAGCCTGTGTGGAAGCCCTGAGGCAGGAGCTGGACACACTGAGCAAAAACCAGCGAAGCAGGGTACAAGCGAAGCTGGGTGCAAGCACTGAGTCCGGATAGGGAGGGCCCTGCAGTTGGTGCTTCTCCCAGGGTGAGAGAAGGGGGAAGGAGTGGCCTTAACTGTCAGGCAACCATGCAGCCTGAGTGAGCACACTGGGATCCACAGTGGTGAGAACCGCTGCTCCAGAGCACACCAGAGACATGGATTTAGGATTGGTTTAAAGATTTGAAACAGCCGGGTGTGGTGGAGCATGCTTGTAATCCCAGCATTTGGGAGACTGAGACCGGAGGATCCGGGTTCGTGGCCAGCCTCAGCTACCTAGTGAGGCACTCTGCAACTTAGTGAGACTCGGTTTCAAAATAAAGAATAAAAAATAGGGCTTGGGGGTATAGCTCGGAGGTAGAACGTCCCTGAGTTCAACCCCCAGTACTGCAAAAAATAAATAAATAAATAAATAAAAATAAAGATTTGAAACAAGCCAGGCGTGGTGGCACATGCTTGTAATCCTAGTACTTGGGAGGCAGAGACCAAAGGATCAGGGTTCTCGGCCAGCCTCAGCTACTTAGTGAGGCTCTCTGCAACTTAGTGAGACCCTGTTTCAAGTACTCTAACTTCCTATGAAGTGGGACATAGAGAAGAAAGGCCTCCCAGGCTACTGGGGCTGCAGAGGAGGGATGCATCAGAATCCTCAACAGCTTTTCCCAAAGTGTTCCCCAATTGCAATCCCACACACTTCTCCCTCAGGGGCCTGAGACTGAAGGGTTAATAAACATGCTGTCTAACTTTTAGACACCATGTTTGAACCCAGGTGTGTTCGACCTCTGAGCTACACCCCCAGCTCTTTTACTTTTTATTTTGAAATGGTCTCACAAAGTTGCAAAGGGCCTCACTAAGTAGCTGAGGCTGGTCTCGGAGCTGTGGTCCTCCTGTCTCAGCTACAAGCATGCGCCATCATGCCCAGCAGGTGTCTTGACTTCTAAGCTTCTTACATGCCTTCCTGGGGCTGTGCAGGAGTGGAACAGAGATAAATTAGTGGAATAAAAAGCTTCCTCTCTTCCCTGTCCAGTCCACAAGGCTCAGCATAGGGTGATGTTGGGAGTGGCAGCCATTTTTCCAGATTCCTGCTTGGTGTCCCTTTTCCTGCCATCTGGATGAAGTACAGCAATTGTGATGCAGTAAACAGTGTAATGACTGAGAACTGGGGTTCTGAAGCTTGGCCTTTGGTGGCCTCAGACATGATCCTACAGCTCTGGGCCTCTGGGATCTTGCCCATATAATGGGTGTGCCATGGTACTCCTGCAGCGGGCTGCAGGTCAGATGGAGCAGTAGGAAGGAGGCATGATGGACCTCATTGCTCAGTACCCATCAGCCATTGTTTCTTGGGTGCTTCCTACTTCTCAGGCTCTTTCCTGAGCTCTGCATCCATGACCTCAATGAAACCGTAAAGCAGCCATTCAGGCTGGGTGCCAGTATCATCCTTGTGCTAACTGGGAAACAGGCCCCAAGGAGTGAAGTCACTTCTCCCATCATAAAGGAGAAAGTGGCAGCTGGGCACCATGGCACACACCTGTAATCCAGTACTTGAGAGTCTGAGATAGGAAGATCACAGGTTTAAGGCCAGTCTGAGCAACTTAACAAGACCCTGTTTCAAAATAAAAAATAAAAGGAGCTGGGGGTCTAGTTCAGAGATAGAACCCCCCAGGTTCAATCCCCTGTGCCAAAAATAAGTAAATAAAGCAAGCAGAAAGCAGAGCTGGAGCCAGGCATGGTGGCGCACACTTGTAATCCCAGCATTCGGGAGGCCAGAGGATCTGGGTTCGCGGCCAGCCTCAGCTACCTAGTGAGGCACTCCGCAACTTAATGAGACTCGGTTTCAAAAATAAAGAATAAAAAATAGGGCTGGGGGTATAGCTTGGAGGTAGAATGCCCCTGAGTTCAATCCCCAGTACCGCAAAAAAAAAAAAAAAAAAGCAGAGCTGGAATTAAAATGGGATCCAAGCTCTCAACTACTGGGCTTTAGAATGGGAAAAAAAATAAAGCCACAGGAAAGAAGGAAGGAAAGAAAGAGAGGGGACAAAACAAAATAAATTTTTTGAAACAAAAGTAAAACAGACTTCAGGCAAGCCACAGATAGAGCAGACACGGCTGGGCTGAGGCAGTGGTGGCAGCGGTGAGGTCCTAGTGGGAGCTGCTTCTTAGCCTCCAGGCCTGTCAAAATTTTTGGTCCAGTAGTTGACAGCAACTCAGGCTTTGGTGTCCCACAGAAGTAGGCTCCAGTTCCAGTTTGGCCACTCATTAGCATGAACTTCTGCCCTCACTAAGTCTCAGGGCCAGCTCGGCCACTTTCCACTTAGTAATTCTGGAGTGGAGACTTTACTTCGCTGGGCCTCAGTTTACCAGTCTGCAAAATGGAGAACAGTATTCTGTAAAGGAAGGTTGTAAGAATATCCATCTTGGTGGGTTGTGACAACTTGCCTTTTTTTTTTTTTTTTTTTTTTTAAACCCAGGGACGTTCTACCTCCAAACTACACCCCCAGATCTATTTTATTTTTATTTTGAAACAGGGTCTCACTAAGTTGATGAGAGTCTCACTACTTTGCCTGCTCCTGTCCTGGGAACAGGAGCAGGAAACAAATTAACACTCAGCTCCAACTGGAAAAGGAATAGAGCCCAGGCAGGTGAAGATTCTCACAGCATTCTGCACTTCAACCCAGGGACATTCTACCTCTGAGATACATCCCCAGCCTGTTTATTTATTGATGTATTTATTGATGTATTTATTTATTTTGGTACTGGGGATGAAACCTGGAGGCATTCTACCTCCAAGTTATACCCCAACCCAACCCAATTTTATTTCTTATTTTGAAACAGGGTCTAAGTGGCAGAGGACCTCACTAAATTGCCAAGGCTGACTTTGAGCCTGTGATCCTCCTATCTCAGCCTCCCAAGTACTGGGATTACAAGCATGCACCACCACACCCAGTTACATCCTCAGCCATTTTTATTTATTTATTTATTTTGTTTTTGTTTTCTCTGTTTTATTTATTTATTTTTATTTGTGTGTGGGGGGGTACTGGGGATGGGACTCAGGGTCATTCTTCTGAGCCACACCTCTAGCCCTTTTTTGGGGGGGGTACTGGGTATTGAACTCAGGGGCATTCTACCTCCAAGCTATACCCCCAGTCCTATTTTTTATTCTTTATTTTGAAACAGGGTCTCACTAAGTTGCGGAGTGCCTCACTAGGTAGCTGAGGCTGGCCTCAAACCCGGATCCTCCAGTCTCAGCCTCCCAAATGCTAGGATTACAAGCATGCACCACCACACCCGGCTTCCAGCCCTATTTTATTCTTTATTTTGAAACAGGGTCTCACTAAGTTGTGGAGGGCCTCACTAAGTAGCTGAGGCTGGCCGTGAACCCAGATCCTCCAGTCTCAGCCTCCTAAGTACTGGGATTACAAGCATGCACTCCCATGCCCGGCATATTTTTTTTAAAAAATAGGATCTCACCAAATTGATGAGGCGTCCTCAAACCTGTGATCATCCTGCCTCAGCCTCCCAAGTGCTGGGATTCCTGGCCTCTGCACTGGCTCATGTCGCACTTCTTGGAAGCAGTGAGCTGGTCTCAGCCCCACTCACTCAGATCCCCGTGCCAGGCTTTTAGGTACTGTCTCATTGGGTGTGCTGCTTCTCTCCTTTCATTTTCCCCCTTGGGCCCTCTGTTTTGGAAGACTTTTACTCCCAGACAGGCTGCGTTATTAAATAATCATGACTTCCTTTCCCATTCTTTATTAATCAAAGACATGTGGATAGATCTCAGCCTCTAATGGCCACAGGGCAAGCATCAGAGGACTTTTGACTCCAGCCCAAAGCAGAGATGCAGCTGGGGAATCGGTTCCAATTCAGGCTCATGGGTCTCTGCTAGACCAGTTCAAAGCCTGATCTGAGGAAGTGACCAGACAAGGGCAGTGGGCCAGCTAGGCAGCCATTCTGGGGCCACTGCTAAGTGTCACTCGCAGCATGACCAGCAGGTGGGGCCATGATGACAGAAGGCCCAGAGAGAGGCCAAGGATGTCTGTCTAGTGTGCAAGTTGAAGTCTCATCTGTGGATCAACCTGGCGCAGGAAGACAGAAATTAATAAAGAAATTTGAAAACAAATCAAGCTATGACAAGCACCTGTAATCCCAACACCCAACACTTGGTAGACTGAGACAGGAGGATCACAGATTTGAGAACAGCCTCAGCAATTTAGGTAGACCCTGTTTCCAAATAAACAATAAAAATAGGGCTGGGGGTATAGCTCGGAAGTAGAATGCCCCTGGGCTTAAGCCCCAATACCAAAAATAATAAAATAGGGCTAAGAGTGTGGCTTGTAGGTAGACAGCCTCCTGAATTCAATCCCTAATACCCCCCCACGTACACACACAACAAAGGAATAAAATACAATGAATCAAGCCATGGCCTATGCCTATAATCCCAGTACTTTACTTGGGAGGCTGAGACAGGAGGATTGCAGGTTAGAGGACAGCCTCAGAAATTTAGCGAGAGCAATTAAATGAGACCCTGTTTCAAAGCAAAAAATAAAGCCAGGTGTGGTGGCGCACACTTGTAATCCCAATGCTTGGGAAGCTGAGACAGGAGGATCACAGATCCAAAGCCAGCCTCCACAATTTAGTGAGAACTTCAGCAAATTAGTGAGACCCAGTTTTAATTTTTTTAATTAAATAGGGCTGGGATGTAGCTTGGAGGTAGACTGCCCCTGGGTTCAATCCGCAGTACCAAAAAGAAAGAAAGAGAAGGAAAGAAGAGAGAGAGAAGAGAAGAGAGAAAATGCTCTCCTTGAATGAGACCATTGCCCGAATGTCCTAGAGAAAGAGAGAGAAAAGAAAGAGAAGAGAGAAAATGTTCTCCTTGAACAAGACCATTGCTCGAATGTCCTTGCCCCCACTCCAGACCACAGCCTGCTCCTGGTAGTTGTTCCCACTGTGCCCTCTTGGCACCTAGCACAGCTCGTTATCTCGTATTTGAGCTGCATATTATGACACACGTTGATGTGATGATTCAGTTGCCGCCCCACTGGACTGTGAGAAAAGGAGGGCCACGTCTGTGACAGTTACTGCTGTGCCCCCAGCGGACACAGAGCAGCCAGTACAATGAGTTGGTGAACCTCCAAAAGGCCACCGAAGCGGAGTGTGATGCACAGACCATGCGGTAGGCACACAGAGCCGCCCTCCTAACTCGGCCTCTTCTTCCACACCTCAGGTCCTGCCTAAGTGTTCCTGCTCCATGCAGCCAGCCCACTCTCCTGGCTCTACCTTCCCTACAATGAGCCCCAAGGGGACAGGGACGGGGTTGTCTCTGTTTCCTTCGTCACTGGGACAAGCAGCCCTGAATTTACTGCTGATGGGGTGAGCAGAGGGGGTGTGCTCCAGCAGGCTGCAGGGAGGGGCCGGGAGCCCAACCGACCTGGCACCAGGAAGTGCAGAGTGCTGTCTGATGCATCTTCCAGGAAGAAGGAAAGTTTACGCAGGGATTGTTTTGTTTGTTTGTTTAGCTGAAACAGTCTTGTTAAATTGCTGAGGGTTTCACTAAATTGCTGAGGCTAGCCTTGAACTTGCTATCCTCCTCTCTCAGCCTCCAAAGTACTGGGATTACAGCTGAGACAGGAAGGTTGCAGGTTAAAGGAAAGCCTCAGCAACTTAGTGAAACTCTCAGCAATTTAGCAAGACCCTGTTTCAAAACAAAAAATAAAAAGTGCTGAGGGTGAGCCAGGTGTGGTGGTATATGCCTGTAATCCCAGTACTTGGGAGACTGAGACAGGAGGATTGCAATTTTGAGACTAGCCTCAGCAACTTAGCGAGATCTTCAACAATTTAGCAAGAACCTGTTTTAAAATTTAAAAATCCAGCCGGGCGTGGTGGCACACGCTTGTAATCCCAACATTTGGGAGGCTGAGACCAGAGGATCCAGGTTCATGGCCAGCCTCAACTACCTAGTGAGGCACTCGCAACTTAGTGAGACCCTGTTTCAAAAAAAAAATAGGGCTGAGGGTATAGCTTGGAGGTAGAATGCCCCTGAGTTCAATCCCCAGTACTGCAAAAAAAAAAAAAAAAAAAAAGTCTGGAAGCCAGGTGTGGTGGCGCACGCTTGTAAATCCCAGTACTTAGGAGGCTGAGACCGGAGGATCCGGGTTTTCCGCCAGCCTCAGCTACTTAGTGAGGCCCTCTGCAACTTAGTGAGACCCTGTTTCAAACTAAAGAATAAAAAATAGGAGCTGGGTGTGGCAGCGCATGCTTGTAAAGAATAAAAAAATAGGGCTGGGGCGGTAGAACGCCCCCAGGTTCCACCCCCAGTACCACAAAAAATAAAAATAAAACAAAACAAGAATAAAAAATAGGGCTGGGCGTGAAGCTCAGAGGTAGAATGCCCCAGGGTTCAATCCCTAGTAACACACACACACACACACACACACACACACACACACACACACACAGAGCACACATGCAAAGTTTCTTTTTTTTTTTTTTTTTTTTTTTTGCGGTACTAGGGATTGAACTCAGGAGCGTTCTACCTCTGAGTTATACCCCCAGCCCTATTTTTTATTCCTTATTTTGAAACCGGGTCTCACTAAGTTGCGGAGTGCCTCACTAGGTAGCTGAGGCTGGCCGAGAACCCGGATCCTCCGGTCTCAGCCTCCCAAATGCTGGGATTATAAGCGTGCGCCACCATGCCCAGCAACATGCAAAGTTTCTAAATACTTACTCTTATTTTTTTCAGTGTTAAATTTCTTTATTGTGGCCAGATACCCATAATATAAAAGTTATCATTCTAACCACTTACAATTTACAGTCAGTTACAAATTCAGTGGCATTTGGTACATTCATAATGTCGGCAACCATCACCCTCTCTAGTTCCAGACTGTCTCATCACCCCAAAAGGAAACCCGTTCTGACTAGCTGGTCCCCTCAACCTGTTTTTAACTCTCCCAGATGCCCCTTGTCCTTCTTTAATGTGATTTGAAGCTTAGCTACTAGAAAAATAAATAAAAGTCCAAACGAGAAAGCCAAGCCTTGCTTTGTTTTCAGACAAAAGTAAGACGCAACAGCAACAGTAGCAGCCCTGGAGTGGGCTTTATACCAGGCCCTGTGCGGAATGGCTCTTGAGAGGGAATCACTTAATCTTCAAGCAACCGTGTAAACTAGGTACCAGACTATGATGGAAAGGAAATGGAGGCAAAGAGAGGCCGCTTCTTGCCAGCCAGCAAGCTGGGCCTGCTCCACTTGCTCCTAGCTGTGTGACCCTGGGCAGGTGCTCACCCCCTCTGGGCCTGATTCCAGCCGCTCTAGGATGGAGTCAGCAGGAGTGCTGGGCACAAAGGAGGCCTTGCTACCACATTTGTGGTTTGTTGTCTTCATGGAGTCACTGGAGGCCACGCTACCCCTACCCACCCCTACCCGGAGTGAGAAAGGGAAACCCGGCTGGCGGGCTGGCAGGCTGGCGGTGGGGGTGGGTAGGAGGCAGAGGAGCTTTCTGTTTGTTCTCCATTCTCCTCCCCCAGCTCTGCAAGCCAACTCACTTCCTTTCTCACTGGGCAGCTCGATCCTCAGCACCCTGGGTTCTGGCCTCTCTCGGGGGGGGGGGGGCAGGGAGTGGCCTTGAGGAGGCAGACAAGATTCAAATCACCCCGGCAGGGTCCAGCACAGGGCTGGGGCTTGGGTCCCAAACACCAGGCAGAGTCAGCACCTGCTGAGTATGTGTTGGACGGATGGATGGATGGATGGATGGATAGATGGATGGATGGATGGATGGATGGAATCTTTGTGAGGACTCTGAAGACAGTCAGGTCAGGCTCTATAGTTATTTGTCCAGGACCCAGGAGACTGGCATGGAACAGTCTTTTTTTGTGGTACTGGGGATTGAACCCACAGGCGTTCTTCCTCTGAGCTCCACCCCAGCCCTTTTTCTGTTTGTTTTGAAACAGTGCCACATATGCCCGGCCTGGGTCTGCATTCCCCAGCAGTTCCAGGACCTCCAGGTTGCACCCCTTCAGCTCCCTGCTTCTCCATCCACAAGCCACCAAAGCTGTGTACAGTTTCTCATGCCCTTTTTGTACCAGGCTCAAGTCCAAGCTTCATGTCTCCCGGAGAGGGAGAAACAGTCCTGCTCCACCGGCCAGTTCTACTTTCTCCTTGCTGTGTGACCCCAGGCAGGTGATCACTCCCTCTGAGCCTTGATTCCAGCTGCTCTAGAAAGACTGACAGTAGGTTGTTGTTCCTCCCACCTCCCCTTGGGGTTCAGGACCCCCAAGTCTGATGGGAGATGTGAGGCAGGAAACAGGGGAGGGCTGGAGTTTTCCGGGAAAAAATCCCTGGGCAGAGAGGCGGTAGTTTTTGGAGTGGCTTGGGAGAGGGCAGGGCTGGCCCCTGGGGACCTGGAGTGGGCAGCCGGGGGTGGGGGTGCTTAATGGATGGGGATGGGAGCAAGAACCCGAACTCAGCAGACCTGAGTACACAGAAGCCGCTGGGAACTTTTCCACCTTCAAATATTTAGACAGTGAGATGGATGGGGAGCCGAGGGCCGAAGCAGGGGCCCGGCCAGGCCACTGGTTATTTTGAGAAAACTGTTCTTTTTGCGCTCCAGGGTAAACGTTCCCTCCATCCCTTGCTCTCCTCCCTGGAGCCTGGAGTGGCCACCCTGACAAGGAGGAGGAGTAGCAGCTGACAATACCCAGCCCTGGGGCTGAGGTTCTGGCATCCACAGCCATCAGCAGCATCCTCATCCTCGGCTTTCTGGCTCCTACGCCCCTTGGAAGACAGGGCAAAAGATCCCAGGGCCAGCTTCCTTGTCAGCAGAGGGAGCAAACCACCCCGGCCTCGGCTTTGGGCTGGGTTCCCAGGGGGTCGCCAGATTGTGGCCCAGGAGGCAAGGGCGCTACCTGCCCCGCACCCCAGGCAGACAGAGGCACCCAGCTCCCCTCCTTCCCCGCCAGGGCAGCGGAGGCCCGTGGGTTCTCCCTCCTGGGGGCTGGCCAGGAGAGGGGCAACTGCGATTCTCCGCGGGCAGGCCGGGGACACCAGCAGCAGAAGCGGAGCCTGAGTCGCTGGAAGACAGTCTTTCGAAAAAGAATGAAGACCCAGGGGTCCAGGATGGGGTTGAAGGCGTTGAAACGGAAGGCGAGGAGGTCCCCCATCTCACTACTGTCCGGGTTGATGGCCTGGGTGAAGCCGCGGATCTGAGGGCAGGAGAGGACATCGTGGAGAAGTAGCCTGGGTCCACCGCCTCCCCGCCTCCCTACCCTGACCCAGGCTTCCCGTCCTGGCTTGCTCCTGACAGGGATGCAATGGTGGGTCAGAGGGGAAAGGAAGGGAGATAAGATGAGCACCAAGTCGGTGATGCATCCGGGGAGCAGAAGGAGGGAAAGCCCCAGGAAACAGCATGCAGATGCCTCTCTAGAGGGAGGGAGGGGGGCGGGAAATGCAGGGTCCCCTTGCTCTCTGCAGCTGGGAGGACACAGACTTTATAGATTCTTGAATCTGAGGTTCAGGGCACCCACTCTGAGACATCTCACAAAGCTTTGGTTATGTCTGTGTTTGTTCAACCTATGAGTCTAAATAACCCCCAAAAGGTTAGGTTTCAGGGCCACCAAATCCAGCCTAGCCCCATGTGTGTGTGTGTGTGTGTGTGTGTGTGTGTGTGTGTGTGTATGTTTTTGTTTTTCGGTACTAGGGATTGAATCTGGGGGCAATCTACCCCCTCCGAGCCACACCCCAGCCCTATTTTTCTTTTTCTTTCTTTTCTTTTTTTTTTT
>PVLC010038277.1:0-14845 GCA_004027655.1 Graphiurus murinus | reverse complement strand
ACAGGCAACAGAGTATTGCAGGAGTTTGGGGTGATACAGGGTGGGGGTGGACCCTATTGCTACCTCTGCCAAATATCGTTAGGCATACCATGGATCAACCTGGACCTCGATCACTTAATTTGCAAAACTGAGATCCTAACACCCATTTTGCAGTCAGTCCTGAAGACTAAGATGACGTATGCCAAGGTATCTGGCACAGAGTAGGTGGGTGTTTAATAAATGATAGCTACGATTATTACTCCAACATAGCACCAGACCGCATTTGATGCCTGAAACCCAATTTTTCAGTTTAAAAAACATGTCTTGGGAAAAGGGAAAAAGCTACTTAGATTTATCCAGTTAATCTTTTTTTAGAGCCATCATTCATAACTTATCCATTAAAAAGGAGAAATGTAAAACAATGCATTTTAAAAACAGCTGAGCTGCTTGACTGAAAGAAACATTTCAATGTAAACATGAATAAAAAATACATCGGAGATGTTTGCAAAGATGGCTTATCATGTTTTTTTTTTTTTCTTTTAAAAGAAAAAATAGTAACAAAAGCCTTGTTGGGAGCTGGAGTAGAGACAGGGGTAGACAACAGTTCAAACTGGGAATGGGGTGGGAAACTGGACCCATTTCCTGGGAGGAGGAAGCTGCAGGGGTCAGATTGATTGATTGAGCAGCCCCACAAGATGGCCAAGGGCAGCCAGCCCAATAGTGATGGAAAGCAGACACTGGGGAAGTGGAGGGTGGTGGCTGGTTAGCTTCTGAATGGCAGGATACTGCTGAAAGGGACAGCTGTCCTGCTGAGAGGCAGTCAAGTGGGCCATGGAGCCCCCAAATCCCCACAAAGTGAGCAGGCACCATCTCTCAATACAGCTCCCACCTCTAAGCTAGGGTTTGGAGACAGACAGCTACATAAATAGGGAGGGTATGGGAGAAAGGATTGCTCTGAAGGTAGGTGATAGGAAGATGAGAACCTGGCTGACATTAGTGTTTTATCATGTTCTGGAGGTACAACCTTGAGCATGTTACTTTTTACACCTCTGTTATATCTCTGGTAAGGTAGACGAACTCAATCCAGAGTTTCCACACTCCTGGGACTTGGCTGATGCATTTTCTTCCCATCAGTAATAACTCTCGCCACTTCCCGCCCCCTCTCCAGGCTACACCTGGTTCTTCCCAGTATGCCTACTTCTGCCTTTCCTCCTACTGACGGCTCTTTGCTCAGCTGCCAGAGCGGTCCTGTTAAAATAGCTCAGATCATGGCGCTGCTCTGGTCAATGTCCTCCCAGGGTTCCCCATTTTGTCCTGCACAGCCAAGTCCTCCCAGCATCCTGGCCCTGTGCAGTCTCTCCTGTCTTTGACCTTGGATCCAATTGCTTTCCCCCTTGCTCACTCTGTTCTAGCTATCCTGGCTTCTGACTGTTTCCTGAACATGCCAGGCACACTCCTGCCTAGAGCCTCAATTTCCCCCCACCCACCCATCCATCTTCACTAGCACAGTTCTATGAGGGAAGTGATTTGAGTTTGGCTTGTTTCCTCCTGTAGCCTCAGTTCCTAGGAAACAGCCCCAATGGAGCACCCCCCCCCCAAACATTGAGTGTAGGAATGGAATGAATGTTTATTAAAATGAAAGAGGCTGGACGCTAGGTCTAGAGGAACACACATTCTAGGCTGGTGACAGAGGCAGGAACTCAGACCTCAGAAGCACTCCAGACACCCAGTTTCCCAAACTGGAACTCAAGGCCAGGGTAGGAGCTCTGAACCAGAGGGCATCCAAAGTTGAGCATGACATCAGAGCTTGGTCTGGAGCCAGGTTGATGATGGACAGGCTGGTGCTGCTCTAGTCAGGGCTGTCCCAGGCCGTGTGTCTTGGGGCCAGGTTGTTCCATACGTGGAGACAGAGGGGCTGAAGGGCAGATGGCCAGGCAGGCTCTTCAACCCCTTAGTAAATGTCAGGCTAAGTTATCCCAGCTTTTAACTTATTCCCAGGTGTAGGTGTCAGTGGATACTCTGTATTGGCATAGCTTACAAGGAAAACACAAATGACTAAGGGAAAAGAAGGAAAAAAGTGAAAACGCTCATTCAGAAACCTGAGCTGAGAAGTTGAGGAAGGGCAGGTGCCAGAATCCTGCGACAAGAGGATATGTACGATAGCAAGGGAGACATCCACTGAGTGAGTGTCTGGGAGCTACACTGTCCTATGAACCATTTTGGGTGCAGAGATGCTCAGATGAGCTCTGCTCATGCAAGCAGTCCAGCTCTGGAAGGAGGAAATGCTAAGCAGAGCTGGGAGGCGGCGTCTACAGAAGCCTAGAAAGAGGAATTGGCGCAGAGCGGTCTGGCCCGCTTTCCCTGGTGCTGTCCAAGGTGCTGCCCAGTAGCTCTGCTTAGCCTCCGCGCTGGTCTTCAGGATTCCCCATAACCCAGCCCTGGTTCAAGGTTCAAGGCTGCCCCTGCCTCCCTCAGAAGAGCAGTCTGTAGACAGGATCTGGTCAGACTCCCCTGCCAAATGCCCGAGGGAACTGAGCTCCAGAGCAAGTGAGAGTCAGCCCAGTGCCTTCAGGGAGATCATTTTCCCACTGCAGGGTGAAAAAAGCCTTTGGTGGCTCTGGATTCCAACGCCTCCCTTATTACCTCTGTGTACCTCGGCAAGCGAAGGATCCCTTTAGCATATTTACCTGGAAAGTGGGGGTGATAAGCCCAGTTTACTTAGTTTATGGGGCTGTTGGGAGGATCCCTATACATTGTAGGGTGGGTATTCATGACTCTTGTTACAAGGTCATGAATACAGCCCATAATGCTTGGTTCAGGATTTTATGACTTGATGTCCTGGTTCCCTCTGATGTCCTAGTGTGTCTTTCGTATTAGTCAGCCCCTGAGATTTTATAATTTAACAAGCATGATTCCCATTCTTCATGGAGAGACTCACAGGGGCCCAACGTGTGAGGTCTCCTCATTTGGATACATCTGGCCTCAGACCAGTTTGTCAGGCAGTGAGGCCATGCTACCTGGCAGAGAGGAGAGAGAGCCACGTCCAGGGGCGCGCGGGCCCTATCGCTGGCCTTCAGCCAGAGCTTCCACCCTGGGGGGAATTCTCGGGCGGGGCGCTTCTGGAGTGGGGACGTCGGGAGGTCAAATGCCTGGAGGGGGCGGTAGCGCGCGCGAGGTTCGGATCCCAGCGCTCGCCTGGGGTTGGCAAAGGGCGGCTACTGAGTCCAGCGGGGAGAAGGGTGTCCTCAGCCAAGACTCTTAGATAGGACAGCCTAATGCCAAGGGGCTTTCTAGAGCGTCAGGGGGCGTCTTCAGGGATCCTCCAGGCTCGGCCAGGGCCTCTGGCGCTGAACGAAACAGGAACCTGCGGGCTGCAGGAGCCTCAAGAACGCCTTCGTGGAACGTTTGCCCGCCCAGACTTGCGCGCCCAGACCTCGGAGCAGCAGTCCCAAACCACCGCGAGGTGCTACAGGAAGCGCTCGGAGAAGCGGCAGCGGCCCCGGCGTGTGGCAGCGCGCGATCCTGGTTCCCCGATCGATGTCCCGGGGCGCCCAGGGCCCGGCGGTCGGCGGGCAGCGGCAGCCGGTGCGGCGGAGGGCCGGGGGCGCCTGTGTGCGTGTGCTGGGGAGACCGCCCTCCCCGCTACCGCCGCAGCGCCAGCGCCTCCCCCTCCCCCGGCGCGCACGGCCGGTCCCCGTCCCTGGAGGCGGCCCGAGCCGCCGCTGAGCAGCCTCGCCTTAGCCTGCCGCGCTTCCTGCCTCGCGCCCTCCCCCGGCGGGGCTCCAGGGGCGGCCGCCTAGCAGCTCCAGGCGGGAGAGCAGCTCAGAGCGCGCACGGGGGCGGCAGAGGCGGCCCGGTGCGGGGCGGCCGCGCTGGAGAGAGGCGCGCGCCGAGACGCCGGCCCCCCTCTCGGCGTTTGCTCGCTCGCTCCCCGCCTCCCGCACTCCGCTCGCTCCCACCCCTTCCCGGCGTGATTGATCCGTCACGGGCGCCGCCGCCGCGGCCGTTCTGAGCAAGCAAGAGCCGGAGCCCGAGCCGGAGCCGGGGCCCGGGCCGGCGCCATTGCGCGGGCGCCGCGGGGAGAGCTTGGCGCCGGGCGGCGGGCCGGGCCAGGCCATGCGGGCCGAGTGAGCCGGCGCCCGCAGCCCGCGGCGCGGCATGGCTTCCCCCCGGAGCTCCGGGCAGCCAGGGCCGCCGCCGCCGCCGCCGCCCGCGCGCCTGCTGCCGCTCCTGCTGCTGCCGCTGCTGCTGGCGCCCGGGGCCTGGGGCTGGGCGCGGGGCGCCCCCCGGCCGCCGCCCAGCAGCCCGCCGCTCTCCATCATGGGCCTCATGCCGCTCACCAAGGAGGTGGCCAAGGGCAGCATCGGGCGCGGCGTACTCCCGGCGGTGGAACTGGCCATCGAGCAGATCCGCAACGAGTCACTCCTGCGCCCCTACTTCCTCGACCTGCGGCTCTACGACACCGAGGTGAGTGTCCGGCCACCGGTGCCGTCGGGGCTCCGGGACGGCGGGGAGGGGGAGTGTGGGACGGCGGCAAGCTCCAGCCCTTGGCCAGAGCCCCGCTTGACCCGCCGGTGACCGCCGAGGGCACCCCAGGCTGATGCTCAGTGCTCACCCCGGGGTCCCGCTGGATTTGGCTGGCACCCCAGGTACCCATATCTGCCGAGCACCCTCCTCTTCTGGGAGTGTGTGTGTGTGTGTGTGTGTGTGTGTGTGTGTGTGTGTGTGTAATAGGAGACTGGGGTCTCTTTTGACCAGAGAAGTGGAGAAGGTGGAGGCTGACCCCCCAAAGACCTGCAGTGGTTGCCCCTGCCCAGGTGCTGCTGGAGGGCTGTGGAGGTCTGGCGGTAGGGACAGGCTTATTGACTGCAAACTGGGCCAGTCGGTGCGGGAGGGGCTGTAGGCCTGCTCACGGCCCCCCAAGAAAGCCCAGTCGAGCTTTAAGGTCCAGAGGGCTCTGGGAGCTGAGGACCCCAGCGCACAGCAGGGCTGGGTGTGTGGTGCGCGCCAGCAGTTCCAAGCCCGCCCGGCACCGGCAGGCAGGTGTGGGGACGCCGGCTCTGCAGCGCTGCTGCTTGGATGTGCCCGGCAGTGCCCGTAGCCCCAGCGGTTTTCTGAGACCCCTCTCGGGTTAGTTGCTTGAGAGTGCCCCGGCAGGTCTCACCCTGGACGTGTGATGATGTCCTGGCCCTCCACCACAGTGGGCTGGGAGGCTGCAGGTGCAGCTTTTCCAGGTGCAGGCTTGAAGCGTCCTAGTAGCCTAAGCACGGACTTGGAGCGCAGCCACTCTCCAGCCTCCTTTTCCAAGCTTTCCCTCTGGCCTCCTTCTCCAAGCAGAGCTGGAGAACCAAGAGCTTTCCTTCTCAAGACCCCTCCCCATGCCTTCTGCTTGGGTGCAGCCTGAAACCCCGAGGCATCCTCATTGCCCTCCGGGGACTAGAGTGCGGGGAGGGGGCCCAGAGGATCTGTGCCGGCCGCCCAAGGTCGGGTTTGCGAGTTTTTCCGGACTGAGGGAGCCCCTGCGCTCTGGCCGCAGCGTCTGAGATGCCGCCTGAAGGGGGCAGTGATTTCCTGTGCAGTGTGCTTGGTTGATGCCTCTTGGTCGCTCCAAGCACCTCTGAGACGCTGGGCTGCTTCCCGCGGCTCCGCTCTCCGGGCGCCTCTGCTGGCTCGCAGGTGCAGACCCCTTTGGGAGGAGGATCAGGCTACCTCGCGTGTGGCGCAACCTGGACCTTCTCTGACCTTTTTCCTGTCCTCGGAGAAAAAGCAGAACCTAGACTGTAGTTTATTCCCCACCTCACTGATGAACCTGTCTGCTCTGTGCTGTAAATAAAGGTGAAGGAACCCATGGCAGGTGGAGGCGGTGCTGGGTGGCAGTACAGGGCTAACCCGGTATGCAAAGATTTCCAAATGACATTCCTGTCGCCTTCATCTTTTACCCAAGCATTTCAAGTTCGGGGTGGGGGTGGAGCAGATATTTGTCCTGCACACATAAATGGAGAGAGCCACGCAGTTACAAGGAGATGTGTCTACGTGGAGCTATTTTTCTTGTTGCTTCCACACATATTCTTCTGGAAGGGAAAGCACTGGAGAGCAGGTTCTTGGAAGATAACAAACATTTGTAGACAGGGCATCTCTGCTTTGCATCGTCACCATTGTCAGAGGCATGATGTTTTCACCATCAATTTCTTCCCTTTAGAAACTTCCCTGAAAGCTATTTCCTATTAGCCTGTTTGTGGCAGCAAAGCTCTGGGTGCTTGGTTTCAGGGCGTGGGTCGAAGCTTTCACATTTTATTTTTCGAGTGTGTTTTGATCACTTTCTGAGTGAGAGGATTCAGAGTCAAGAGGATGAGGCAGTCAGAAGCTCTTCAGTGTGTGGGAATATTTAGGAAACAGTGGGAAGGAGGGTGGAGGATGATTTCAGTCTTATGCAAACAGAGAAGGTCTCTAGCCTTTTGAAAGAGGCCAGATCTAAGGTTCTGGGGTAGGCTGGACCAGGGTCAACACTCAGGAACTGGTTACCTTCTCCCTGGGTGACCTTGAGCTAGGTGCCTCATCTCTCTAAGCCTCAATGTCTACCTCTCAAAGAGTGTTAGTATTTATTGTCTGTACTCGGCAGGGTGATGTGAGGCTCACAGGATGCCCTGAGCTGCCAGGAGCAGCCCCAGTGCTCTGTTGGCATGTCGTAAGCACCCGATAAATGATCCTGCCTCCCTTGCTTCATTCTCGCTTAGGTGTGGATTCACAAGTAAGATGTTGTGGCATGAGATGTGACAGGGTGGTCACAACTAAAATATTAAGAGCGTTCCTTTCTTTTGTTTGCTTTTGACATGTCGGGGAGAGTCAAGTTAGCACAGAAAAAAAAATTCTGGCTGACAATCAAATATATTATCTTCTGTCATGAGGTATCACATTTGGGAGAGTGCCCAGGTGGCACAATTACTTGTTGTTGTTGTTTTTTCAAGTGGCCTCATCTTTAAAGTAGAAGTATTTTTTTCTCTGAGCTGAATGAAGGAAGGATTAGCGTGGGCAATTTTCAGCAAAATCCAGGGTGAACTGATGGGTGTTTACAGCCTGTTTGAGAGTATGTGGGGCTTGTGTTTGTGTTTTGTCTTATTACCTGTCTGCAGTGTCATTTACTGTCTATAGATATGGATGCAGGTTGGATATGATGAGCAGATGTTACCAGGCTTTGCTGGCACTTGCTGTTAGCCGCTGGCCTCAACGGCCAGTGACAGGGGTCCTTGGTCCTCACTCTGCAAGATGGAGATTTAGAAGTAATGGGTTAATCTGGTCACTGATGACAGCCTGTCTCAACAATGGAGCCTCCCACACGTATTTTTCTAGGTTGGCCCTCTACTGTAGTTAGAAAAATGATAGAACTTTCAAAGTCCCATTTGATGCCATGCGTTTATAAAAAGGAAATGTCGCAACAGCTCACCTGTCAGAAGCTCTACTTCTCTGGGGTAAAATCAGATCACTTAAGCAATACTTGTTTATGTATCCCAAGGAGTGTTTGCAAATATAAAAATACAAGCAAGGCACTATAAATATAGATGAAAGGAAGCATCAGAAGCTAGGCATGGGATTTACCATCTCAAGGCTAAAAGGGTTATTGCATTTTGAGTATTAAATTTTTACTCTGAGCTCCCCAGAAATCCATGTAAAAAGGTAAACTTGGTGGATTGCATTATTACCTATGTGTTTGATCAAAAGAATCCAAGGGACACTACTTTTTGGAGATTCAAAGATGTTCTCAAGTCAGGTGTGGTGGTGCACTCCTGTAATTCCAGTACTTGGGAGGCTGAGACAGGAGGATCACAGATTCACAGCTAGCCACAGCAACTTAGCAAGGCCCTCTGTAACTTAGCAAGATGCTGTTTCAAAATAAAAAATAAAATATGACTGAGGGTGTAGCTCAGAGGTAGAATGCCCCTGGGTTCAATCCCCAGTACCACACACACACACACACACACACACACACACACACACACACACACACACAAATGTCTCCATGTGGTAGTTTTCATTCTTTGGTAGCCACATTAATAAAATAAAATAATAGCCAAGGAATGATCTTAAAAATAATGTTAATGGGCCGGGCGTGGTGGCGCACGCTTGTTATCCCAACATTCAGGAGACTGAGACCAGAGGATCCGGGTTCGCGGCCAGCTTCAGCTACCTAGTGAGGCGCTCTGCAACTTAGTGAGACTCGGTTTCAAAATAAAGAATAAAAAATAGGGCTGGGGGTGTAGCTCGGAGGTAGAATGCCCCTGAGTTCAATCCCCAGTACCGCAAAAAAAAAAAAATAATAATAATGTTAATGATTCTGATTTGATTGATGTTTATTATAGAGCAATTGAACATTACAGAAAAGCATAAAGAAAAAATTGCCCATAATCCACCTACACAAAAATACTTGTGTCTAACAATTAGCATTAGTTCCTTCTAGTTGCCAATATTTACTATATTATTTACATGAAATATTATGCTATGTGCATTTTAATATTGTTTTATTCAGCTAACATTATAGTATGGTATTTCCCCATTCTTCAAATCCTTTTCTTAAAGATGATTTTTACTTTTCTTTTGTGGTACTGGGGATCAAACCCAGGGAAGTTTTACCACTGAACTATACCCCAACATTTTTTTTGTATTTTATTTATTTAATTAATTAATTAATTAATTATTTTTTTTTGTGTGTGGTACTGGGAATTGAACCCAGGGGCAGTCTACCTCTAAGCTATATCCCCAGACCTATTTTTATTCTTTATTTTGAAACAGGGTCTCACTAAGTTGCAGAGGGCTTCACTAAGTAGCTGGGGCTGACCTCCCAAGTACCGGGATTACAAGTGTGCACCACCATGCCCGGCTTGTATTTTATTTTTGCAAAGTCACCCAGGTTGGCCTTAAATTTGTGATCTTCCTGCCTTGGCAATCCCAGCAAGTCACTAGGATTACAGGCCTGTGTCATCATACCTGGCTTATAAAGATGATTTTTAGTGACTATATACTATTCTATCCTGTGGGTATATTTAATCATTCCCTTGTTGTTGGATTATATATTTTCCCACTTGTTAGTATTTTAAAATGTGTAAGCCAGGTGTGGTGGTGCACGCTTATCATCTCAGTACTTGGGAGGCTGAGACAGGATGATCATAGGTTCGCAGCCAGCTTCAGTAACTTAGTGAGGCCCTCTGTAATTTGGTGAGATCTTGTTTCCAAATAAAATAATAAAAAATAGGGTTGGGGGTGTAGCTCAAAGGTAGAATGCTTCTGGGTTCCATCCCCAGTACCAAAAATCAAAACAAAATAAAAAAGTTATATGATAAACTAAAGGATCCAAGTAAGGAAACCCAATGATTTCTGAGCATGGTTTTTTTTCTTCAGCAGCTTTGCCAAATATCTATTCTCTTACTCATTGTGCTTTAGAAAGAATCCAAACAACTGTTGGGTTGAGGCTGAGCCTCCTTGGGAGGCTGAGTACAACTCTGCAGAGGTTTACTGAGCACTATTGGAGTTACTGGTGCTGCAGAAAGGTGAAAACCACAGCCTTGGTTTGAGAGACGCAACCAGTGAATGGAGAACTGGGCAACAATATAGTCTTCGTTTCAATGCTAGAAAATGATAGTGGGAATGGTTACATAATCCTGAGGAGATCCTAAAAACCATGAATTGTACACTTGAAGAGTGAATGCTAGAGTGAACAAATTGTATCTCAACGCAGCAGTTATTAGAAATAAAAAGAACATGAGCTCTTTTAGGATCATCAGGCTCACACCTGTGTGGCTGTAGCCCTACTGCCCAGCATGGTACCTGGCCCTGGCCCTTAGTAGGTGAGCTGGTTAGGCCTTTTATTGTAGAAACCCAAATGTTCTGGTTCATATTGCTAAACAAACCCAGAGTGTGCTGTATTCAGGCATGGCTGAATCCAGAGGCTCAATTGAGATCTTTAAAAATATCTCCCTCTCTGCATCTTGGCTCTGATTTCCTGTCAGTTTCACTCTGGGGCAGGCTGTCCCCATGTGGTGGCACAGATGGCCTCTGGCAGCTGCAGGTCTGTACACTCCCAGTTTAGAAACTCTAGTAAGAAGAGTTGTTTCTTACCCAAATGTTTCAGCTGAAGTCTCAGGCTTGGATCTCATTGGCTTGAATTGAGCCACATGTTCAACGCTCTCCTTCTCCGGCCAATCAGGTGTCACCGATGGGCTAGTCCTGGGGCATCTACCAGCCCATACTGAAGGCAGAGGGAGGTAAGATTAGCCCCACCCTACCATTCAAGTACAGTTTGGAGAAGAGGTGATTACTGCAAGGAAATCAGACTATTAAAGCAATGTGATGCTGTCACAGATGGAGGACTGATTTGTGAGGAGTTCTCCAAGTGGGAAACCTACCTCAGGATGAGCAGGGACTTTGGCTTACATGACAGAAAGGAACTTTAGAATGCGCCAGTCAGAGACATAGAGCTTTACTTAGGAAAGTGAGAAACACACATTTAAGAGAGAAACAAGCTATCTCAAGAGGGAGATGCATTTTGAGGGGTCATGGCTCTTCTTCTAAAGAAAACATGGTCAGGGAAAGGTTTGTGAAGATATATGAGGATGACCTTGGGCTGGTAGTCTTTAGGCGTTTGGGTGGTCTGGGGGTCTGATCATCCTTAGGGTCCTCCAGCTGATCGAAGTCTCCATTGCTTGATCAATAGATAAGCTAGAGAGTCCCTTCAATTATAGGTTTTTCAACATATCTTATTGGTCTTGTTAACAAGAAGGCAATTATAGTTTATTTCAGTTAACTCTAGGATCTACAGATTTCCCAGGAATTTGAGAGAGATAGGCCTGGGAAAAATAACTGGTTTGGGGAGTAAAGGTATGAGAAGCTTTAGCACCAGGTTTTCATACTAAAGTTATATTTTGCTTTTCCTTCCCATTTGTCTCCTTTCCACTTGTTTTGTTTGTTTGTTGTTTTTGATGGTACTGGGGATTGAACCTAGGAACATTCTACCTCCAAGCCACACCCACAGCCCTATTTTATTTTTATTTTGAAACAGGGCCTCATTAGGTTGATGAAAGTCTCACTACATTCTGAGCCTGTCCTCAAACCTGCGATCCTCCTGTCTCGGCCTCCCAAGTACTGGGATTACAACCGTGCACCAACATGCCTGGCTCCTTTCTACCTGTTTATTTCTTCTATCTCACATCATTGCCAGGCAGTTCTGACCACAGATACCCACAAAGGCAGGCACTTGGGAAATGCTCAATTGAAGAAAGAGAGACAGATACAAGGGATATTTAGAGAAAGAGACTATACCTGAGTCAAGAGAGGCTCCTGGGGGAGGGAAAGTGAAGCTGGGGCTGGCGGTGAATGCCATGCTGACACAGAGAGGCGCAGGCCCTGGGAAGTGGAGGTTGGATCCCAGGAAGGGTCCCTGTGATCAAAGGATGGAGGTGGCACAGTGTGAGTGTGTTGAAGGGCACTGAGTTGATATAACCTAGGCCTGGGGCTTGTGGGGGAAGGTAGCCTGTGCTGGGCGAGGATGGCCTGGGATGCTGGCAGCAGGCTGGGCTGTGAGGGGCCAGGGAGGGCTGTGATCATGGTAGGAATGTGGAGGTGGACTGCAGGAGGAACGAGCCCAGAGACCGAGAGGCCAAGAAACCATCATCGCATTACATAGTGGAAGGGAGAGATGGCAGAGTCTGAAGGGAGCTGGAGAGGCAGAGTGTGGTGCTGTGGAGAAGAGGCAGCACTGAGACCCAACAGGGCAGGAGGGACGGCAGAGAGGAGACAACGGGACAGGAGGGATGCATATCCCCGGCAGCATGGCAACCAACAGGGTGGGCTGAAGGGAATGGGAGAGAGTGTCTCTACTGGATGCTGGTGAGCTCCTCTGCTCTGTACATGAGCTCACTCTATCGCCTGCTGGCTTAGCCTCCGCCTTCCAGGCAGGAGACCTGGATTTATATCCCGCTTGGGTGCCACTCACCTGCTTAGAAAGTCAGTCTGCCTCATTTCTCCATCTTTAAAATAGGGCTAGTATACTGCACCTGATTTGGTGCAAGGGGAAGAAGGAGAGGGTCCAGGTAGTGTGATCTAACCAATGCCCGAGAGATGCTGCGAGTGTTAGTAAATATTTGCTGATTTTTTTTTTTTAGCATCGTTATTATTTTTGTACAATGTGAGGATAATTATGCTGACCTCACAGAACTTTTATAAGGAGTGAGTAGAATGGATACAGAAACTACAAAATTGCTGCGAGTACAAGGCAGTGCTATCTGCCATCTTGTTTTCTGATGCTGTGTTGCAGAGAAGGGGTGTTGGTGAAACAGGCTACAAACGCTGAGGTCTCCATCGCTGTGTGTCTCCCAGCCTGGCTCTCCTCCTGCCTCGTTCTGCCTTCCTTCCCAGCCATGTTGGTCTCTTCTCCTACCTTGGACTGTAGCTCCATGAGGGCAGGGCTGGTCAGATTCCCAGGGCTGGCTGGCTGGCTGGCTGGCTGGCTGGCTGGCTGGCTGGCTGGCTGGCTGGGTGGGTATAGTAAACCGTTGCTCAGCTGAACTGGAAAGGAATCCTCAAGGGTTTGCTTTCTGAGTTGGTGTCTCTCAGGGTGTTTTGCCTGGCCTTCTTCCCGGGGGTCTTCCTCCTCCTCATCTCAGGGCTTAATCGACTTCATATATCTGGACAAAGCTAGCTACCAATTTGTTGCTCCTTTTTGCATATCCCCACCAGCTACAGCTCCTGAGCTCCCCCAAATGAGGACAATACCTTGGCCATGCCAGTCCACATCAATTCCTCAGACCCATGGGCATACTTTCTCT
Organism: Graphiurus murinus; assembly: GCA_004027655.1. Classification (NCBI taxonomy): domain Eukaryota; kingdom Metazoa; phylum Chordata; class Mammalia; order Rodentia; family Gliridae; genus Graphiurus; species Graphiurus murinus. The sequence continues at coordinate 2,054 of PVLC010038277.1, read as the reverse complement.
GCCTTCACATTTTTTTTTAAAAGGGAATAAGAGGAAGTAGTAGGTAGAATTAACTCACCAGGCCCTTTTAGTACTTGTTATTGCACTAGGGTTTTAGCCAGCTAACTATCTTTAAAGGGGCTTTCTTCATGCCTTCCCCATGTGTGGGCACAGAGAAAAATCAACTTCTGCATCCAGAGGACTGAGATCTCAGCAGGAAATTAGCAGCTGGAAGTCTAAGATGGTGATGCAGACAGAGGTGTTGAGCAAATAAGTAGCTACATGTCTTCTGTTAGTTGGGGTGGACTAGGCTATGTTGCATTAACAAACACATCCTGAAATCTCTGTTGCTTAATAGTAACAGTTATATTTTGCTCACACAAAGTCCTGTGTCTGTCAGAGGTTCTCCCGAGTGGCTCTCCTTCATGTGGGTACATAGGGACACAGGCTGCTTTTGTATTGTGACTCTCTGGTCTTTGGCCTTCAAGAAGGCATGGGTAGAGAGGAATCCATGGGGAAGTTACCCTGAGTCTTTAACCACCTTTATTTGAAGGTGACATGTGTTGTTTCTGCTCATATTTCATTGGCTGGGAAGTTGCTGGGTAAACTGTCTTCAAAGGAGGCTGGGAAATGTAGGGAAGCATACAGATGTCACAGACACTTGTCATTTTGGGTCCTTCAGGAAGAAGATACCAAGATAGATTTACAAGTGTTAGAGGTCTTAGGGGCCATACTTGTGAAAGATAGAATAGGTAGAGAAACACCTAGCCCAGGTGCTGTTCAGATACCTGTGGAAGGAGAGGGGACTGGAAAGAGAACTGGGTGGGAGGAATTTCAGACCAAGGGACAGCTCTCAAGAAGTATTGGCCAGACCAATGGGCAGCTCTGGAACAAAGACAGCCCATGAGGGGAGTCCCATGTTGGACCCAGAAAGCCAGGCTCTGAATCTACCTAGGAGGTTGTGTCCTGAGCTGCACGCTGTGCTGGCTGACCGTGCCTCCTCTCAGGAGCCCTCCCTGCCAAGGAGGTTGGGTGGCCTGCCTAGCTGGCTGCTACAGATGCTACCTGTTTCTGCCACAGTGGCCCATATACACACTGATTAAGAGAACCTTCTGCCAGGCCCTGAGTGAGGCTGTGGGATACGGACATGGATGAGATGCCCTTAAGGAGCTCACTGTGTAACAGGTGGTCGAGACAGACAGGCACAGTTACACACGGTGCTGCCCAGCCACCACAGAGGTCAGCAGAGGGTACAGGGAAGGGCTCCCCCTCTCCAGGCACCTGCTTGGCCACTCTCTGTGTTGTTTGGAAATGAAATGTAACTGACTTCTTACCTCTTACTTTTTGGTTATTTATTTTGGATCTAGGAAAGTGAGAAAATTAAATGGCACAGTTTGCCCAGTGAGCAGCTGCGTGACATCTGCTACTTTATTTTCTTCTTTTTCTTCTCTGTGGTTATGTAACATGCTGTGAGGCTGGTGAAATGCCTTCCTTTCTGTACCTGGCTGTCTTGGATAAGCAGGTGTGCCAGGCTGCGAAAGTGGGAGTGGTAGCCCCTGAGGGGGCCTGCAGTTGGGATTCTAGTACTCCATTACTTTTTCTGAGCCTGGGGGGGGGAGGTTGCTGCTGCTCTCTGTGATTTGTACCTCAGATTGAGGCGCTCAGCCCAATATTAGCACCAAGAGGGCAGTGCAGCCAAGTGTGGTGGTGCACGCTTATAATTCTTATACTTGGCAGGCTGAGACAGGAGGATCGAGGATCGCAGGTTTGAAATCAGCCTCAGCACCTTAGTAAGACCTTCAACAACTTAGTGAGAGCCTGTTTCAAAATAACAAATAGATTGCAAGGAAATGGAGGGAACTGGAAAACATTATGCTAAGTGAGATTAGTCAGTCACTAAAAGTTAAAAATCAAATGCTCTCCCTAATATGTGGAAGCTAGGGAGAAAATGGGACATAAGAGGGACTCCAGGTGAAGGAGAATCCTTAGGTGAACAAAAAATTTGACTTAATGGAAGGTAATGGGAGGAGGGGGGACACCCTAATGAGCATGATGTACTTACAAGATCACATCAA
>PVLC010038276.1:0-14847 GCA_004027655.1 Graphiurus murinus | reverse complement strand
GTTCCCCTTTGCCAGCCCAGAGGCCAAGATCTGTGGGACACTGCTGCCAGCAAGCATCAGGCCATCCTGTGCTGAAGGGAGCTGGCTCCAGCCAGAAAGGTTGCCTGAAGTCGGGGGGAGGGGTGTGGGAAATGGGGAGAGGCCCAGGACAGACTTAGCTGGAGGGGGTCTCTAAAAGCCCTCTGTCACATTGACCTTCGGTTTTTGTGTTTTGGGACAATTACTTTAGAAAATAAGTAGGTCGTTTTAAAAACAAAAATATTGATTGCTTTTTTGTAGTGTTCAAAAAAGGTTCTTTGTGTATAGCCAAATGACTGAAAGCACTGATATATTTAAAAACAAAAGGCAATTTATTAAGGAAATTTGTACCATTTCAGTAAACCTGTCTGAATGTACCTGTATACGTTTCAAAAACACCCCCCCACTGAATCCCTGTAACCTATTTATTATATAAAGAGTTTGCCTTATAAATTTACATAAAAATGTCCGTTTGTGTCTTTTGTTGTAAAATCAAGTGGTTTTTTCATAAGGTTCTTTTACTATTTGAAAAGATGGGCAGCACGCAGTTTTATTTTATTTTTGTAAGTTTTTTAATACATGTGAAAGCAAAGAATACTCAGCATGCCTTTCTAAGTGACGCGTTTGCACCTTTTGTTGGGAAGTACTGTATCCTGTGCTGTTAGCATTCTCGATAAATCTCTCTGTGAAAGTGACTCAAGGTCTGGGCTTTCATTGTAAGTCAGCAGTCCCTTCCAGCTCACCTGACAGCATGGTGGTGCGTTTGCACATTTGATCTGGCTGTCCCTGAACACCAGTAGCCACTCTGAGGACTGCAATGGGAAGGGGAAACCTGCTTCATACGCTGGCCTCCTTGGCTTCCTCCTCAGCTTGCTCCAAGCTAGTACTTTCCAGGCACACTGCTCTACTGTGGTGATGGGAAGGGCCTGGCACGAGTCGGCCTACAGCACAACTTCCCTGTTCCTGACCCAGGTGGCAGGGGTACCTTATAGACTCCCCTCCCAGCTCTGACTCCTGTAGCCTATTCCAGCCACAACCCTCTCATGGCCTCTGCTAACAGCTAACCTGGCCCCCTGACCAGGAAAGGGTATATGCTGCAGGACTGCCTGTTGTCAGTGGCTACCTATAAGGGTGGGCTCTCAGGAGCTACCCATTCAGGCCACAGCTGGCCTCCTCAGGCTGGTGCTGGGCTGAAGGAGAGGACAGTGAGTCTAGCTCCACATACAAATGTGGACACACCTACTAGAAGGTACCCTCAAAGTCCTGACCTTGAACATTGCATTAAAAAATGAACCTGTTATTGAATATCTATCTGTCAGATCTGTTCCAGTAGCTGTTTTTCCCAGTGCACAAGGAGGACTGAGTCCCTGCCTCACAGAGCTCAGCACATGTGCCCATAATATTGGATTACCGGAGTCCATTTCAATAAGGGCTATTCTTTGAGGAACCACTGGGGTTTGGGGCATGGTCAGCTTCCTCTCTCAGAGTAGCCACAGTGCCTGCAGTTTCAAGGAAGAGGCTTTAGTGGGGGCAGTCATGGGTCTTGGGCAGACCTTGTTTCTGTAAACAGCCGCAAGTCCCTGAGAGGACAAGCTAGTGGGGGGGGGGGCTTTGTAATTAGGATCAACAGGGCAAGAGAGAATCAGGGGAGGGGACCTGTTGCCTTACAAGCATTTGTCCAACTAGAGAAACTAGTAAGGCCCACGTTGCTGCCTGCAGGTCTTCCCTTGCCATGGGGGCAGCCAGATGAATGCAGAGGCTCAGAATTCCAGCAAGCTCAAGATGTACACAAGAGGACAGGTACTGTGTGACTTGGGAAACTTTCACCACAGCTGGTTGAGCTCAACCTTGCTGGGCAAGGGCTGCAGCAGTGGCACATGCAGACTCACTGCTGTGAGGGACAGCATACCAGACACATTTCCAAACACCTGAGGAGTTCTAAATGACTTAAGGCTGCTGATGTGTGCAGAGGGCTAGGCTTGAGATGAATAGGTAGGGACTATATCAGGACAGCCCCACAGGCCACACTGAAGAGCCAGAACTCCATGGGAGGACTTTGGAATCTTGGGAAAACTTTGTGCAAGAAAGTGCTATGGTATGATTTGTGCCCCAAGGGAAGACCAATTGGGACAGTGAGCCCTTTCAGGAAACCAGCACATTCATGCAGGTAAGAGGTAATGGTTAATGGCAAGGGTAGCAGGTTTGTAGGGAAGGAGGGGGGGATTCCAAAGAGTTCAGTGAGAACATCAGAAGTAAGGGCTCCTGAGATGTGGGTCAGAGGAGTGGCCAGAGAAGCCAAAGAAATCCCTGAGTGAAGAACATTGGGGGAATGGGCAAGAGAGGTCCATGGGACTAAGAGGTTAAGTTGTGAGCTGAGCTTGGTGACTGATTGCTTAAAAAATGAGGATAGAGCCAGGCGTGGTGGCTCATGCTTGTAATCCCAGTACTTGGAGGATCGAAGGTTCAAGACAGCCTCAGCAAGTAGTGAGACTCTCGTCAATCTAGTTGATGAGAGACCCTGTTTCCAAATAATAAAATCAGGCTGGGGATGTAGCTCGAAGGTAAAATGCTTCTGGGTTCAATCCCCAGTACCAAAAAAAAAAAAAAAAATGAGGATAGGAGCTGGGCATGGTGGCGCACACTTGTAATCCCAGTACTTGGGAGGCTGAGACAGGAGGATCACAGATTCGAGGACAGCCTCAGCAATTTAGTGAGGCTCTTAGCAACCTAGTGAGAGCCTGTTTCCAAATAAAATTGGTCTGGGGGTGTAGCTTGGAGGTAGAATGCCCCTGGGCTCATTCCCCAACACCACAAAAAAAGAAAATAATTAGTTAATTAAAAAAGAAATGAGAGCTGGGCGTGGTGGCGCACACTTGTAATCCCAGTACTTGGGAGGCTGAGACCGGAGGATCTGGGTTCGCGGCAGCCTCAGCTACCTAGTGAGGCCCTCCACAACTTAGTGAGACCCTGTTTCAAAATAATAAAAAATAGGACTGCGGGTGTAGCTCAGAGGTAGAATGCCCCTGAGTTCAATCCCCAGTACCGCAAAAAAAGAAGAAGAAAGAGAAAAGAAAAAATGAGGAGAAGCTGCGGGATTCTTCCATCCCCACAGGGGAGAGTACAAACTGAGCCAGAAGTGTGACAGAAAAGGAAGGAGCCAGCATGGTAGTGCACACCTGTGATCCCAGTACTTGGGAGGCTGAGACAGGATCACCAGCCTCAGGAATTTAGTGAGTCCCCCCCTCCCCAGCAACTTAGGCCGTGTTTCAAAATAAAAGTTAAAAAGGACTGGGGTGAGCCAGGCGTGGTGACACACGCTTGTAATCCCAGTAAGTACTGGGATTACAGTACTGAGACCAGAGGATCTGGGTTTGCAGCCAGCCCTCAGCTACTTGGTGAGGCCCTCGCAACTTAGTGAGACCCTGTTTCAAATTAAAGAATAAAAAATAGGACTGGGGGTGTAGCTCGGGTAGAATGCCCCTGGGCTCAATCCCCAGTACCAAAAAAAAAAAAAGATTGGGGTGTAGCTCCCAGGTAGAAATCCCCTAGGTTCAATCCCCAGTACTGAAGGAAGGGGGTGGGGAGATAGCGGGAGGTGAAGGTCCTGCATATGGGGGTGGGGCAAAGGCCTGCTTGAAGAGAAAGAAAAGCATTTATGGGCTAGTGAGAAGGAGCCCAAAGAAGGAAAAGTGGCAGATATTTCGAAGACCTAACTTGCTGGCACAGGTTCCTGAAGGAGAGGAAAAGATAGGATCTGGGCACGGAGGTGGCCAGGTGAACAAACTTCCAGACTCGTCCCTCTGCATCCAGCCTGACCAGCTGACCAGAGTCTGCAGGGGGCCTTTCTGGGGCCCACATCTGATCCTGTTCTGCCTAGAATTCTGCTGACTCTCCAGTGCCTCCCAAATAAAGCCAAAACTTAACGGGGCCTCCCAGTGACGTTCACCAGGCTTGGCTTGAAGCGCCTTTCTGGAACATTGTGTGCCTTCACTATAACCTTTGTCCCCAGAACTGGGAGTCGTTCATCCTTCCGGGTCCGTTCAGACGGCCCCTCCTCCTGGAAGGCTTCCCTGCCCACCAAACTAGGGTAAAGAGCAGCCGCCACAGCCCAGCGCGCTAGTCACGCGCGGGACCCACTTCCCTCAGGGGTCCGGCCCGGCGGCGCCCCCGTGTGGCCGAGGGGTGCGGTGGCTGCGGGCAAAATGGCGGCGGGCCCGGGCACCGCCTCTTCCGCCCCGCTGGGCGTCGCACGAGGCCTGCTCGAAGGGGAAGTGAGTCAGTGTCCGTGGAGCCGGCCGGCCCAGGCCCAGGCCCGCGCCCGCCGTGGCCCCGAAAGGCCCTGGGGCGGCGGCGGCTATGGCCGGGGGGCCGGGCCCGGGGGAGCCCGCAGTCCCCGGCGCCCAGCACTTCTTGTACGAGGTGCCGCCCTGGGTCATGTGCCGCTTCTACAAAGTGATGGACGCCCTGGAGCCCGCCGACTGGTGCCAGTTCGGTGGGTGGAGGCGGGCCGGCGGGGGGGTGGGGGGGCGGGCACCGGGCGACCAGGCCTGACGCCCTCCGCCCCGCAGCGGCCCTGATCGTGCGTGACCAGACCGAGCTGAGGCTGTGCGAGCGCTCGGGCCAGCGCACAGCCAGCGTCCTGTGGCCCTGGATCAACCGCAACGCTCGCGTGGCCGACCTCGTGCACATTCTCACGCACCTGCAGCTGCTGCGGGCGCGGGACATCATCACAGCCTGTGAGCGCACGCGCGACCCCACGGACCCTGGGGCTAGTGGATCCGGGAGAGGGAAGACGGGCTCAGAGCCCAGCGAGCCGGCGGGACCACACGGGGTCACCCCACACACACTCGGGCCTCAGACTCCCTTTCCCTCTTTGGCATCCCAGGGCACCCGCCCGCCCTCCTGCCAGCCCCAAGTGCCACTGACCCGAAGCCCAGCAGCATCCCTGCACTCTCTAAGGCTGAGGCCTGGAGCCCCCGGAAGTTGCAGTCCTCAGCCTCAACCCTCCCCTCCCCAGGTAAGCCGGCCCGGGTGTTGGGCTTGATGGTCCTGAGAGAAGGGCCAACCTGACCGGGGTCATGGCTGCAGACCCTGCTGCTGGTCTCTGCCTGCCTCTCACCGGCGTCTTTATGAAGTTTTTCCAGGCTCCCAGCTCCAGTCCCAGCCTGAGCTTTGCCCTGTCCCAACCTCTGATTCCCTCCAGCCACTGCTGCCATACTCAGCCCCTTCCTCTACCAAGGTGGGTGACCCCTGCCCCCTCCCCCGGGAAAGTTCCAGACAAGGCGGAAGAAACTCCGCCTTTGGTGCACCCTGGAGCCCCAGTTGGCCAAGCCCAGTCAGCCGGGAGGCATTTGGGGTTGGGGGAGCTTGCAGTTTGGGCAGAGGGAAGAAGACACACTTCACCTGATCCAGGTTTCTTCCAACAGCCAAGCCCAGAGAGCTCTGTGTCCCTTCTGCAGGGGGCCCGCCCCTCCCCATTCTGCTGGCCCCTCTGTGAGATTTCCCAGGGCACCCGAAACTTCTCGGAGGAGCTCAGGATCGGGGAGGGCGGCTTTGGGTGTGTATACCAGGCAGTGATGAGGAATACTACATATGCTGTGAAGAGGCTGAAGGAGGTAGGTATACCCTAGCAAAGGCACTGGAAGGCTATCCTCCAGCCTGTTCCTCCAGTCCCTCCCCTCCACTAGTCCTCACTTCTCCAGTCCCTCCCTCCTTTGAAGCTTCCCCAAGCAACTCTTTCAGGCCTCTGATTCCAATTCAAGGGCCCCAGCCCCTCCATTGTTCTGGGCCTGCGGCAGGTAGCACTGCAAGTGACTGGTGAGCCTTGGCTCACACCACCCACTTTCTCTGCCCCTTTCCTCACTACACCTGGGGCTGTAGGAGGCTGACCTAGAGTGGACTGTGGTGAAGCAGAGCTTCCTGACTGAGGTGGAGCAGCTGTCGAGGTGAGCCTCAGGGGTCCTTCTGGCTTGGGGCAGAGGGAAAGCCATCCCAGGGCCCCATCAGGCTCCAGGACTGCACACCACAGGACCTGGCTCCTTTGGGTCCCTGAGGCCTACCAGGGCCGACCAAGGTGAGGGAGCAACAGGAGCTGCCCACCCAGTCTGGCCAGATGGGAAGTGGTAGGGCCCAGATAGCCAGAGGACTCAAGCTTCCTTCACTTTTTCAAACAGGTTTCGTCACCCGAATATTGTGGACTTTGCTGGCTACTGTGCAGAGAGTGGCTTCTACTGCCTTGTCTACGGCTTCCTGCCCAATGGCTCCCTAGAAGACCATCTCCACTGCCAGGTAGGCTTGCCTGGCCCGGCCTTTCCTGGGACTCACAGCCCTCTCGGCACCTGGGTGGAGCTAGGCACAGATTCTGGGCTGCCAGCTCACCCATGGCCCCTAGCTCAAGGTTTGTCCCAAAGTGGGCTGCTACTTTCTATAGAACTTCCTGTGGCCTGTCCTTGGCTATTCATCTAAGAAAGGGATTGGTGTCTCAAGCTTCTGCCTTGCTAGAGCAGAGTAGCTGAAGGGTTTTATCAGTACAGCCCTTAAGGAAAGGGGGCCAGCAGGCACAGGCTGTCCCATCTGGATCTAAGGCTTGGCTCCACCTAAGTGACATGCCCACAAGATCCTAGGGTCAAATGAATACAGGGAAGAGGTTAAACTGAGTTGTGGGAGGTGGGGGGGTGCCCTTGATACCTTCCTGACCACTCTGGGACAAAGAATGACCTCAGGAACCCAAGCCCATCACATTCTGTTGGGAATCCTGTAAAATGTTCCCCAGCCACCTTCCCAGCCCCTGAGCACTTTCCGAAGCCATAAAATCGCTCAGCCTCCACCCACTTGTGGATTCAATCATGGACATTCTGCTCATTTTCCAGAAGGGGAAACAGGCTTAGAGAATGAAGTAACTGACTTGTTCCAAGCCACATGGTGACAAGTGGACAGAGGGTCGGAGTCAAGGAGCAGCTAGCACCAGACACCCCTGTGACCATGTCTTTGCCCCCCTTGCCACTCCAGACCCAGGCCTGCCCTCCCCTCTCCTGGCTTCAGCGACTGGATATCCTGCTGGGCACAGCCCGGGCCATCCAGTTTTTACATCAGGATAGCCCAAGCCTCATCCATGGAGACATCAAGAGGTGAGACCAGCTCAGGAGAACTGCAGGACCAGAACCCATGGCCAGGGGAGCCCTGTTCTGAGTGCCCTCCGTGGGAATCAGCCAGCCTGATTATGTGACAGTGGACATAGCCGGGGACCTCAGGACTAGGGGTGCCCAGGGCATTGAGTACCCCTGCATGCACAGGTATGGAGATGAGGCCACCAATGGGCCCTGATGATGAGCAGAGGCCAAGCTAGGTGAGGGTACCCTGGAACTGTTGGCCCTCAGGCAGCTGGAACATAGGAGACAGTGCTAGCTGCCCACCATGGGCAAGACACCAGGCTGGTGACCTCTAGTGCAGATTTGTTGGGGCCACTTGAGTGTGGAGGGGCAGAGCGAGCCAGGCCTGGGCTGATGCCACTCTCTTCCCTCCTTCAGTTCCAATGTTCTTCTGGATGAGAGACTGATGCCCAAGCTGGGAGACTTTGGCCTGGCCCGTTTCAGCCGTTTTGTAGGGGCCAACCCCAGCCAGAGCAGCTCTGTGGCCAGGACGCATACTGTGCGGGGCACCCTGGCCTACCTCCCTGAGGACTACATCAAGACAGGACGGCTGGCTGTGGACACTGACACCTTCAGCTTTGGGGTGGTGAGCCGCTAGCCCCTCTACTGGCTTGGGGGAGGAGAAGCTGCCAGTAGGCAAAGGCAGGAGGGCCTGGAGAATTCTGTGTGGGGTCCAGAGACCAACCTGGTGAGAAATCAATAAGTCTTTAGCTCCAGGGTCCTCCCTCCCTTTCATGGTTTTCTTTCTTCCCTGGCACCTAATTTGGTAATTTTTTCATTCTCCCCATCTCCTATTACTGGGGATTGGACACAGGGCCTTGCACACACTAAGAAAGCACTCTGCCGCTGAACTCCGTCCCCAACACTCTTTTTTTTTTTTTTTTTGCAGTATTGCAGATTGAACCCAGGGGCACTCTACCTCCAAGCTATAACCCCGGTCCTATTGTTTATTCTTTTTTTTTTTTCCGGTACCGGGGATTGAACTCAGGGGCATTCTACCTTCGAGCTATACCCCCAGCCCTATTTTTCATTCTTTATTTTGAAACCAGGTCTCCCTAAGTTGCGGAGTGCCTCACTAGGTAGCTGAGGCTGGCCAAGAACCCGGATCCTCCGGTCTCAGCCTCCCGAATGCTGGGATTACAAGCGTGCGCCACCACTCCCGGCTTGTTTATTCTTTATTTTGAATTAGGGTCTCACTAAATTGCGGAAAGCCTCACTAAATACACTAAATAGCTGAGGCTGAGCCGGGCATAGTGGCGCATGCTTGTAATACCAGAATTTGGGAGGCTGAGACAGAGGATCCGGGTTCGCAGCCAGCCTCAGCTACTTAGGCCCTCCACAACTTAGTGAGGCCCTGTTTTAAAATAAAGAATAAAAAGCCGGGCATGGTGGCGCACACTTGTAATCCCAGCATTCGGGAGGCTGAGACCGGAGGATCCGGGTTCGCGGCCAGCCTCAGCTACCTAGTGAGGCACTCCGCAACTTAGTGAGACTCGGTTTCAAAAAAAAGAATAAAAAATATGGCTGGGGGTATAGCTCGAAGGTAGAATGCCCCTGAGTTCAATCCCCAGTACCGCAAAAAAAAAAAAAAAAAAAAATAGCTGAGGCTGGCTGCGAACCCGGATCCTCTGTAATCCCAAGTACTGGGATTACAAGCATGCGCCACCACGCCCAACTTGTTATTTTATTTTGAGACAAGAGTCTCTCTAAGTTGCAGAGGCTGGCCTCAAACTTGTGATCCTCTTGCCTCAGCCTCCCAAGTAGCTGAAATTATAGGTGTGTACCACCATGCCTGGCTTAATTTTGCATCAAGTGGGCCCCCAAATTGCTTAAGCTTTGATCCCATAACACCTGGCTCTGACTCTGCTGGGAGGCAGTCATTTGCCCGTCCCAGGACCACATCCCTGTCAGCCCTGATCCATGTCCACCCCAGAGGCCACCTGGCTGCCGAGGCCTGGGACAACACTCTCTATCCTGCTGTCTAGGTAGTGCTGGAGACCTTGGCTGGCCAGAGGGCCGTGAGGACACATGGTACCAGGACCAAGTATCTGGTGAGCCTCCTAAAGTGGGACAGGGAGGGAGGTAGGGAGGTGCTGCTCCTGGCAATCACAGGTGCAGCCCTGGAGGATGGAATGATCCAGAACACAGTGCCCCACAGAAGTCTGCCTCTCTGCTGACTCATCTTTGAAAGTGGGCAGGGCCCCAAACAGCTTCCTTTGCCTTGTGAGGAGAAACCTGTCTTTCTTCTGTAGATTCTATGGGCCTTGACAGACCCCACCTGGGCTGGGAACAGGGATGAGTACAATCCCAGTGCTCTGAGACCAGAGCTGCAGTGGAATTCAGAGAAGGCAGGGGCCCAGGAAAGGCGGTGGTAGAGAAGTAGGCAAGCTGAGATGCCTTCCCTTGGGCCCTACCAGACAAGTAGCATGTAAATGCTCCCTGCTGGGGGCAGCTCCACAGCCCCACTCCTGCATTCTTGTCTGCCTTGCTGTGCACTGAGTTGGGATCAAGAGACAGGAGACCTGGATTCTAGTCCCAGCTTGACAGTGGCCTTGGAACAAATTGCTGCTCCTCACTGGGCCTCAGTTTCCCTGTATGCAAAACAAACTTAACACACAGCCTGTGCTCAGACAATTCCTGAGCCAGAACATGCTTGGCCACTGTTTCCTCTTTACATTTTTTTTTTTTTTTTTGGTGGGGGAGGTATTAGGGATGGAACTCAGGGACATTCTACCTCCAAGCTATACCTCCAGCCCTACTTTATTCTTTTATTTTGAAACAGGGTCTCACTAAGTTGCAGATGGCCTCACTAAGTTGCTGAGGCTGGCCATGAACCTGCGATCCTCCTGTCTCAGCCTCCCAAGTACTGGGATTACAAGCATGTGCCACCACGCCCCACTAACCTTTTTTTGTTTTATTGGTACTGGGGATTGAACCCAGGGACATTCTACCTTTGAACAACACCCCCAGCCCCAACCCTTTTTATTTTTTAGTTGGAAACAGGGTCTTACTAAGTTCCTGAGGCTGTCTTCAAACCTACAGTCCTCCTGTCACAGGCTCTTAAGTACTGGGATGACAGGCTTTAGTCACCATGCCCACTCCCCTTTACTTTTTGTGTGTGTGTGTGTGGTACTGGGGATAGAACTCAGGGGCAGTCTACCTCCAAGCTATACCCCCAGTCCTATTTTTTATTCTTTATTTTGAAACAGAGTCTTACTAAGTTGCGGAGGGCCTCACTAGGTAGCTGAGGCTGGCTGCAAATCCGGATCCTCCGGTCTCAGCCTCCCAAATGCTGGGATTACAAGCGTGCGCCACCATGCCCGGCTTTCCCCTTTACTTTTTACAAACCTGTATACCTCCCATCACTACTTCTCCTGCAAGGGCTGTTTCTCTCTGTTCTGGGTCTCAGCAGGGGCTCAGCCCAGCCAATAAGCCATGAATCTGATTTGACCCCTCCTTCCTCTGCATCCATCAGTATGTCCCTTGGATCCCAGTTCAAGTGCCATTTGCTCAGGCCCTGTTGGCAGCTTTTTACCCTCCTAGGAAGTTGGCTCTGTGAAGCAGGGCCCAGGGTGTACTCTTTATTGCTGTCTCCCTAGAACAGCACTGGGCACACGGTAGGTATTTAATAAATATGAAGAAAGAAGACCACAGGATTGAGTGGCGAGAGCCTAGGGATTCAGCTAAAAGTGTGGCCATGTGGGGGCCATGCTCATGGTGTCTGTTCCACAGAAAGACCTGGTTGAAGATGAGGCCGAGGAGGCTGGAGTGACCTTGAAAAGCACCCAGACCACTTTCCAAGCAGGTGTGGTCAGAGATGCCTGGGCCACTCCCATTGCTGCCCAGATCTACAAGAAGCACCTGGACCCCAGGCCTGGGCTGTGTCTGCCCGAGCTGGGCCTGGCTTTGGCTCAGCTGGCTTGCTGCTGCCTGCACCGCCGGGCCAAGAGGAGGCCCCCTATGACCCAGGTAGCCTTGGGGAAGCCAGGTGCCCACTGGGACAGGGTGGCTAGCTAGAAAGCCCAGATTCCTGGTCCTGCTGAGTAGCAAACTAGACACAATCAGTGCCTGCTGGCTTTCCTGGCATTCCTTGTTCCACCAAACTGAGGGTTTCTGTGGGCCTGCTTTACTGGGTGGGGCTCTGATCTCTTGCCACTGAAGGAAGGAAAGGATTCTTCCTGAAGCCCCTGCTGGGGCCACTGTGCCACTGCATATCTGCCTTTTTTTCTTTTCCCTCCCTGGTCCTCCTACCTCTTACCCTCTGGTGACAGTTGAGAGTGGAGTCTTTCGCTTTGGTGGCCGTGACTCCCAGCACTCTTTGTGAAAGGGACAAAAAGTTTTCCCAGCTGCAGAGTGTGCTGCAGCTCCGCCCTCCCTGAGAGTGCCTCTCTCCACACAGGTATATGAGAGGCTGGAGAGGCTGAAGGCAGCAGTGGCTGGGCCTCCTCAGGAGCCGGAGGCCACTGGCCCCAGCCCTGCTTCCCCACAGGAGAATTCCTATATGTCCACCTCTGGCAGTGCCCAGAGTGGAGGCACCCCCCGGCCGCCCTTGGCAGTGCCCTCAGGAGCCCAGGCCGCCCAGCAGGTGCAAAGAAGCCCCAACCAGCCTGTGGAGAGCGACGAGAGTGTGGCTGACCTCTCTGCTGCCCTATCCTCCTGCCACTTGGCTCAGAGTTCCTCCCTGGGCCCAGCACCCCTCAGAGAGGCCAGCTGTGCTCAGGGGGGCACCGCTGGAGAGTCAAGCTGGGGAAGTGGCCCAGGCCTCTGGCCCACAGCTGTGGAAGGTAACTGAGGGGACAGGTGTCCGGAAAGGGACCAGGAGCCTCCTTTAGCAATAGCTCTCATAGTGCCTACCAAGGCCTTCCAAGAAGAGAGAACTGGGGCCCACCATTTAGCTATGTCTGTATCAGGCCTGAGGCCACAAAAAGGGGGACAGAGAATGGCCTGGTGCCATCTTGCTTCCCTTCCTCAGGTCACACCCCCCAAATGGGTGAGGGAAGGCCAGGAACTCATTTCCTAGCCCTTGTCCTCACCCACTCCTAAATGCTATTACCATGGAAGGCTCTATCCAGGCTCCTGGCCTCACAGTTCACTGAGGAATTCTGTCCTGAGGTCAGTGAGGCAGGTGCTAGGCTGGGTTCTGGGAAGACTCATGAAGCTAAAGTATCACTAAGAGTTGCAAGGGTATGCTCTCTCCACCCCAGGACCACCTCTGGGCAGCTCTGCATCATCGTCATTGGAGCCACCGCAGATCATCATCAACCCCGCCCGACAAAAGATGGTGCAGAAGCTGGCCCTGTATGAGGATGGGTTCCTGGATAGCTTGCAGCTGCTCTCGTCAAGTTCCATCCCAGGTACCTGAGGATAACCCAGCTTCCCAGGGAACCAGCCCCAGAGGTCCCCCTCCCAAGCCCACACATGTGCAACTTGCTGATCTCCCAGGTGCCCAGGTGCACTTCCTCATGCCAATCCTGAACAGCAGGGCATTTGTTCTGACTGCATGGATGAGGCCTCCACTAACCAAGGGTGTGGGTCAGCCAGGCAAGCCACTCCCCCGATAATGGGTCTCATAGAAAGACCCTAGCCCCCAGGCATGGTGGCACTTGCTTGTAATCCCAGTACTTGGGAGGCTGAGACAGGAGGATCTGGGTCCTTGGCCAGCCTCAGCTACTTAGTGAGGCCTTCTGCAACTTAGACGTCGTTTTAAAATAAAGAATGAAAAATAGGGCTGGGGGTGTAGCTTAGAGGTAGAATGGCCCTGGGTAATACCACGAAAAAAAAAAAAAAAGAAAGACCCCTGGCTCAGGCCTCTCACCACCTTATCCCAGCACACTCCTTCCCCTGGCCTGAGGGGAATTTTCCACTCCAGGTACCCTCAGGTGATTCCAGAAAGTGCCTCCATTCCAGAAAATGCCCCAGGAGCCAAGGGGGAAGCAGGGCTGAGCCCTCAGGCCAGGCCTCTGGCAGACAGGGAACCTCCCTGTCTGCTGACTGGCATTTCCTCTTCCTGCCTAGGTTTAGACCTGGACCACGAAAGCAAACAGGGCCCTGAAGAAAGTGATGAATTTCAGAGCTGATCTCTTCACCTGGGCAGATCCCCCAGACCCGGAAGTCAAAGTTCTCATGGTTGGAAGTTCTCATGGCACGTGACCCCTCAGCAGCCTGCGGGCAGCAGTGGTGGCCCGTCCTGGCAGCCGCTCTAGGGGTGTGGGTACAGGCAGAGCCAGCCAGGGAGGCTGCTGGAAGCCATTGTTTAGGCAGGACATCTCAGACTTAGAAACTCAGAAGGAAAGCAGGTGAGGCCTGGGGCCCTCCCAGACACTTGGAATTTGTAAAGTGAAGTATGGCTAGCCTGTATTTTAGTCCATTAGCAAAAACTGAGAGTTCTGAGGTCCCCCAGAGACCGGCAGTGGCCCCTGCCTCTAGCTGGTGTCTGCAGGCTCCACTGGAGACCTACAAGCTGACTAATGGACCAACGTGCCTCTACGCCCCGCTTCTGGGGCCACAGACTCGGCCTCGGGCCCAGGCACTAGTGGTGGCAGAGGGGCATCACCCAAGGTCTGGCAAGGCTGAGCGCCATGTTACCCAGGCAGAAGTCCCAAGAAAGCAGGAAGTTGGGAGCAAGGCAGAAAGGGAAAGGCACCATTTTTGGGAAAAAGAAAACTGTGACTCACATTTGTAGAAGCCAGTCAAGTTTTGTGTAACCGAGTGTCCTGTTGATTGCCCTTCAAAACTAGCCCAGGGCAGTAGCACAGACTGACAGTGATTTCGTGTTGACAGTCATGAGTCACACTACATGCCCCACAAAGCTAGGCATTGGTGAAGTCAAAGTTGTCCTCATATAATAAAAATTCATGTTTTCATCTCTGGCTGTACTTGTAGAGTTTGTTGCTCTAAATGCCTTGAGCTTGCCCAATGCTTCCCATCTCAGAGTTCTTGCAGATCCAGACAAAACTCCAGACCCCCAAAACCCCAAAGGCTCTAGTTCTACTCCCACCTAGCTAGGCCCAGACTGGAAACAGACCCACAGTGCTGCTATCCTGCACTTTCCTGCATCAATTTTTTCCTCCCTTATTTCATGGATTTCAATGATGTTATAAATAGTACTTTACTATTTGTTCTTTGATAGTATAGAAAAATAGAACTAAGTTTTACATGTGGACCTCATATTCTGTGACCTTGCTTCAGTTCACTTTATTCTAATAACTTGGGGGCTACTACTTGGGAGATCACTTCTTCTGCAAATAAAGATGTTTGACAGGTATGGTGGCACATACCTGTCATCCCAGTTCTTGGGAGGCTGAAACAGGAAGATCACAGGTTCAAGGACAGCCTCAGCAACTTAGTGAGACTCTCATCAGCCTAGCAAGACCCTGTTTCAAAACAAAACAAAGAAGGCTGGGGGTGTAGCTCAGACATAGAATTTCCTTGGGTTCAATCCCTAGTGCCACCATCAAAAATTTTTTAAAAAAAAACAGTTTCAAGCCGGGCATGGTGGCGCACGCTTGTAATCCCAGCATTCGGGAGGCTGAGACCGGAGGATCCGGGTTCGCGGCCAGCCTCAGCTACCTAGTGAGGCACTCCGCAACTTAGTGAGACTCGGTTTCAAAATAAAGAATAAAAAATGGGGCTGGGGGTATAGCTCGGAGGTAGAATGCCCCTGAGTTCAATCCCCAGTACC